>LPNX010882315.1:6552-47210 GCA_001517045.1 Pseudotsuga menziesii
AGCCTATAAATAGAAATAGGAATGTAATGTTGAGAGATATATCTTATTCAATCAAGATATGAATTTTGAATTTGAAATATGATTGTATGATATGCTTGACCTCTGTAGAAGATTGATTCCTGTTTTTGTTGCAACCGTGAACATGTTTTCTGGAAATTAGTTTTGATGTGGAAGTAATATGACATGATAGATGCTGATTGAAACACTTTGTTTTGTGTCTTTCTACTTTGTCTGTGTTAGATGATGAGATCTAAATGAATCAATTCCGCAATATTTCTATTATTTCTAAATGATTCAATGTTTCTGTGTTTTGAATAATGTCATGGCGATCGATCTATTCGCAAGTAAATATAATGCTGCAATTTAATGTGTTGATGTGATCTAATGATTTATGATATAGATCCAAGATAGTAAATCCATGCCTAGATATCTGAAGTAATGTTAAGATAGTTATACAGTAGATGCACAAACCCTCCTTCTTACTACGGAAACATGGTTTAGACAGTTCTCCCTTGAACATATCAGTGAGACTTCATCTACTTCGCAGGTGTTACTGGACAGGGTAAAACCTGTATGGGTCGGTGCTCAGGGAGATCAATGAGTTAAGGGCGTTGATAGATTGTGAACCCTTATCAACGGATCTGTGTTAGAAGAATGCAGAGACATAATATAATGGTAGAAGAAATCAAGGGAATCCCCTAGAAAGAAAAAACCATGAAGAGCATAAGGGTGAAGCTATAGAGTTGTAGAGTTGATAATGAAAGGATTGTTAGAGCTCAAAAGAAACTGAATTAGTTGAATTCATCCATGCTTAAAATTTAGAAAAACATTTATAGGAAGATTAACCATGGGTGGAAATAAAATAAAATAAAAAATAGGAAAAGAGTGGGAGTAGTTCAAGGAGGCATTCCCATAAGAGGTCCCATAGTTGAAGAAGGATTTCTAGGGACATGACATATACTCCATAAATCTCTTCTAATGAGTCGTATGAATCTAAAGAATCTATTGATGGTTCAATATCTTCAACTCATTGGAATAACCGGAAGATTATTTTCAATAATATCCCACATGGAGAATTTAAGAAGGCCAAACCTCCTACATTTGATGCTGAAGTAAAATATGGTCAAGAAGATGAGGCTTGGTTTCTTGGGATGATGAAGAATTTCTATGTCCAAGGCTACTCAGGAAATATAAAAGTAAATGTGGATATATTCAATTTGAATGCAAAAGAATATATATGATGGGATCACCTTAGGATAGTGAAGAAGATCAATGAAAGGAATATTGTGTGGAAGCAATTCAAGAAGTACTTCAAGTAAAAGTACCCCTCTAATAGGTACTATGATGGAAAAATTAAGGATTTACATGAGCTGAAATTGGGACAAATGACTATGGAATAAAATGTAAACAAATTCTTGGAGTTGCTGAGGTTTGTTATGTATATTATAGATGATAAGGTTAAAATTAAACCTTTTCTAAGAGTGTTACCTAATTGAGTTTGATTAAATTCAAACTCTTGAAGATATCATAAGAAAGGAAAATAATTATTATGATCAAAAGAAAAGAAAACCATAATTCCATAAGGCATGGAAGGATAAGGAAGATGAGAAGTTTGATGAAAGGAAGAAGGGGTTCAAGCCTCCTCAATTTAGAAATTATCCAAGACAACTGGAAGAAGGCATGAATAAGCCATCTAAGATGATGGGAGACAATCCAAGAGACCGCAAAGAGCCACTTCAATGTTGGGGATGTGGAGAGGACCACATGCTTAGGAATTTCCCACATAAAAATGGGGGTGCAAAGCAAGTTCAAAACATCCAAAAAGCTTGAATTGTGGGTCAAGTGGCAAGGACCATCCCTAAAATATATGCATCCCTAGAGGACTATCATGCATACCATATACCAACTATTGTTTAGGTTAAAGGAATATTTCTAAGCAATCTATTTATATTAGGAGTGACCCTATGTCTACTCACAGTTATATAGCTCCTAAAATTGTTGAGATTTGTTCTTTTAAGAAATCAAAGCATAGTAAATCATGGTTGGTCCAACTAGAAACTATAACTGAGAGGAAATTTAGTGAAATGGTGGATAAGTGTACACTAGAAAATGTATGGATTGTTCACTTTTGCAAAATTGAATATTTTGTCACTAGGTCATGTTTGGAGAAAATAAAAAATGAATCTCCCATGTTGGAATATCATTATGTCTTGTAATAATTTAGGGATTTGTTTCCCAATGAAGTTCTAGGACTTCCTCCAAAGAGGGACATTTATTTCACAACTGATATTATGTTAGGAGTTGCACCATTGTCCAAGAAACCTTACATGATGATTACACCATACTGATTAGAGTTGAAAATGCAATTGCAAGAATTTTTGGAGAAGAAGTACATTTTTCCAAGTGTGTATCCATGGGGAGAGCCCATCATATTTGTGAAGAAGAAAGATGGAACACTTAGGTTATGTATTGATTACAAATATTTGAAAAAAATTACAATGAAGAACAAGTACCCATTTCCTTGAATTAATGACCTTTTTTTATCAAATGAGAGGGGAAACGGTATTTTCAAAAATTGACTTGAGGTTTTGTTACCATTAGGTGAGAATCAAGGAAGATTATATTTAGTAGACAACCTTTAGGATAATGTATGGCAACTATGAGTTTGCAAAGGTTCCATTTTTTCTCACCAATACACAAACTACATTCATGTGTCTCATGAATAGTGTTTTCAATAGATATTTGGACAAGTTTGTTCATGTCTTCCTAGATGACATTCTTCTCTATTCTAAGATTGAATAGGAGCATGAATATAATTTGAGAATGGATTTGCAATTGCTAAGGGAGCATAAGTTGTATGAAAATCTAAGCAAATGTGATTTCTATAAAAAAATTAATTCATTATTTTAAAGTAAGGAATATCAGTTGATCCAAAAAAGATTCAAGACATCATGAATTGTCCAACTCCAAGGAATGTGATAGATGTGTGATATTTTATGAGTCTTGATGGTTATTATAGGAGGTTTATTGAATGATTTTCAAGGTTTCTCACCCAATCACTTCTTTTCAAAATAAGGGTATAAAATTTGAGTGGAAGCCAAAATGTGAGGAAAGCTTCCAACTATTGAAGAAGCTTCTCACAAGTGCTCCAATTCTTAAAATTGCTAAACTAGAAAATGATTGTGTGGTGTGTACAGATGCATGTAAACTAGAAATTGGTGGAGTTCTTATGCAAGATAACTATGTGGTATGTTATTAGTCAAGAAATTTAAAAGAGTAGGAGAAAAGCTAAGTTACCAAGGATTTAGAATTTTCAGCCATAGTGCATGCTTTGAAAATGTGGAGGAACTATTTAATTGGCATAAAATTTGAGCTAAAGACATATCACTGTGGTCTAAAATATTTGTTTCATCATAAATATTTGTTTGAGCGGCCAAAATAAAATGCCAGGAAAGCTAAATGGATAATAATTATGAGAATTTTATTTTGAAATCAAACACATAAAAATGAATGAAAACAATGTGGTTGATGCACTCAACAGAAAATTACATTCAATAAATGTGGCAATTATTAGTACCTTCTAATCAAATTTGAGGAAAAAGATTGTTAAATATATTGTTGAAGATGAATTGTATGTGCAAATAAATGAAAAATTATAGAAATCAATTTTAAAAAAGAGGTATAAAGGTTATAATTTGGAATATTATGAGCTTCTTATTTATAAAACAAAATTTATATTCCAAATGTGGAATCCTGGAGGATAGTTGTTATGGATGAGATCTATAAAATGCCATATTTCGGTCACTTAGGATACTAGAAAACAATTGATACAGCTATGAAGCAATATTTTTTGTTGAGAATCAAAAAATATATTACTGAGTATATTTATAACTGTATGAATTGTCAACAAGTGAAGGTTTAGCATGAACACTCATCATGTTTATTGCATCCTTTTCTAATTTTGGAATGCAAAAGGGAAGTGCTTTCCATGGATTTTATTATAGGTTTACCGATGATAGTCAAGAAGCATGATTACATCATGGTTGTGGTGGATATATTATCAAAGTAAAAACACTTTATACTAGTTGAATTCACATATAAAGTGGATCCCATTGCAAATATTTTCATGAAGGAAATCTTCAAATTCCATGGGTTTCTTTAAGCAATAATTTCATATAGGGATACCAAGTTCTTCTGAAATTTATGGAAAATTCGTTTCGTATATTTGGGTACATGTTATCTATCCAAATGGCACTTCTCTGTCTGAGTGCCAAAATTTCCTATGTTGGCGCACAAAAGGACATTTATGGATTGAAGGTTGCCTAAAACACTATAGATGGGCATATTATGAAATACATTCATTATCCATCCAGCTTGCCATTTTTACCTTTTAATATGTCAATTGTTGTACACTACTTTTCCTATAAGCAACTCGCATACATACGTAACTTTTCCCTACAGCATGTCGCGTACTGTACATGAGTATTTGTCATTGCAACCCACATATAGATCTGTACGCGGGTTTCCCTTAGAGCAACTCGTGTGTCATACGCGGGTTTCCAGTATCAATACTCGTGTACGCCTTCCTTTGACATTAAAAATAATAAATCGTGATTATTTGAGATTTGTTAAGCCCTTAACTATAACCATCTTAACTGTCTCAACCTCCTCAACCCTCGAAACTTCCTTATTTCACTAAGTATAAATAAAGGCCTTGGGGAGGGTGTTGATCAATCATACTTGGAGAGCAAAGTTATGTTGGTGGTATCTATTTAGAAGTATTTGGAGAAGTAGAACTCAGAATCCTTTGGTTGCAGAGGAGTCCTTGTCTTAGGCATTGGGTTGTAACCTTAACTCATTCACTATTGTTAATAAAGAGAATCCTTATTCCAAATGTGTTTTGAATGTCTTTCATGTATTATGGTTTGATGAATATTTATGATTAAGCACTCTATATACTGTTTATATAACCTGTCTTATATACATGTATAAGCTTGCACTTGGAAGATTTTATCTTTACAAGTGAAGGAGAAACATCCTTGAAAGCTTTGGAGGAGAAGCAGAGTGAAAGAAGACAAAGCTTGGATCAACTGTCATGAATCGGATGAGTATATCCTATCTTCTTGTTTCCTTTCTGCACTTTAAAGTTGATTGCCTGCAAGTTTTAAGAGTATGTTGGTAACCCCAGACCTTCAGTTATAAGGTGTTTATTCCTGAACAACAAAAATGGTGACTCCGCTCGGGAGCCCAGACTGTTGTAGGTTATTTCTGTTACCCTTGGCCAGTCTTTTCCTTGAATTTGTGTGTTGTATTTTGTCCTGGTTCATGCTTACCATAGTGTTTGAAGGCCTTGTGGATTTTCCTTTTTTTTTGAGAAAATTTTGTACCTGTATGCAGGTTTCTCTCATACACAGTCGTGTACAGAGGCCTGCGTATGCAGTTTGCGCTCTAGGACATTCACGTACAATACGCGAGTTTCCCTTCTACACAGTCGCGTACAAGCCTTGAAATAGGGATTTTTGGGCTAGGGTTTGCTTGTCCTTGTCCTTTTGTGATTCTTGTTTGTTAGTTGGATTTCCTTATAAACACTGTGTTGTTAGTCTGATGACCTTGGTGGCCACACCATGTGCTTTCTTGTAAATCCCTTCAGTTTCTTTTGTTTTGGATTGTCTTCTGTTTGCATTTTGAAGTAGGTTTTCCTATTTGGGTTATAGGTTGAAGTGTTTTTGTCCGAATCAGTGATCAAGGTTTTGGGCAATGTTTTTCCCAGTATATCTTTAGATAGTGATTGGTCTGCCACTTACCTTTGTGTATTTTCAGTGATCTTTTGTCATTGTACCCACCCAAGCTAGGGTTCCAAGTCCTCCTTTGTTGGTTGATTCTTGGTTTTATTAATCTGTTTACTTCAGTTTGCTTGTTTTATACAGTTGATTTGATCCAAATATACTCAATTTTAGTGCATTTTAGGTGCATTGTAGTGTTTGAGCATTTTAAAAAGTGAAAAGAAAAACATTTTCAAGATTTTTGCATTTGTTTTTGCATAAGTAGTTTTCATTTCAGTTTTAAAATATAATCTCAAAACTACAAAAATATAGTCTTAGTTTCCCTTTATCGTTGCATTTGTTCATAAATTTATATTTACAAAAAGAGAAAAGAAGTTTGCTTTAGTAGTGGTAATTTGCTTTGAAAAAAAAATATACACCTTTACTTTTTTATTTCTTATCGAGTCAAAAACACCATAGTTCATCACTCCATTTCATTCTGAGTAAGAAATAGCCCTTTAAAATGAACGCAATAATTAAAATTTAGTAGTAATTTTTATTTTTTAGGGGCCATTCACCTACTAGCTTAGGCTAGACTTGTGGGATAGGAAGTGTAAACTTCCCATAAGTTTTAAAATTCAGACGTAGTGGACCATTCGATAGGTAAATCCTTGTCTTTATCAATTGTATCTGGGAAGCTCCTCTCAAAAGGGAGTCAATCATGAGGCCACGTGGAGGCATTGGACTGAGGAGATAACCCTTCAATTACTTGTCAAAACATAAATCAATACTTTTATGCATCTGGGGATTTTGTCCTAGAAAAAGTTTCGAGCTCAGCTACCCTGCCCATGCGTATGAGTCAGGCTTGCGACTATCCCCCCAGAGTGTTGGTATAGCTAAGGTATCCTTTAGTCTCTTGACATTTAGGGTTCATACCTAGGTAAACCGGAAGGCTATTTCTGGTTCACCTTAGACGGGCTTGGAAGGTAACCCTTGTTGAAAGTATAGGAGGGCGATGGGTGATTCCTCCGCTTGTGCCTAAGAACCACTTCAAGGATGCCAAGTAATCATTCTTCATATTTTTTCAGGAAAGCATATCTTTCACCCTTGTTGACTGTTTGAGGCTTTAGGAAATTTTGTAGTGTTTGCTCTGTGGTTTTTTCTGTGTTTAGTTGGATTTAGGGTGTGATTTGTCAAATTTTCAATCGTGGAGGACCAACCTATAAGAAGTTCAAGAAGGTTTCAAAACCTTCCTGCTCTCGTCACATCCGAACCTCCACCTCCACCCCAAAGGCAGAGATTGGACACAGACAACTCATTTGAACCGGTAGGAGTAAGTGAAGTTCCAGGTGAACCATCGCTTATAGCTAACCATCTTAATTTTGATATAGTTGAGATAGAAGACTTGTAGACTAATGAGTTTGCATGGAATTTTAACACACCCTTGACTGATTTAAATGATCTTGTGATCGTCCAAGTTAGAACTTTTGATTCACCTATTTTAGGTGTCCCTGTGGGTAGGATTATGTCTACTATGAAAGAAAGTTCTTTTGTTTTCACCTCAGTTGTTCCTGCTAAAGGGGTACTACCTCCCTCGGTAAGTGCCCCTAGATCTAGCATACCTTCTACGCCTTTGACTCCGACGAGCCGTGTGGTCCAACCGTTGGTTCACTCAAACCTAGCAGGTGCTTCTGGTGACATGGTTACTGGGATTCCTAGTATACCTACTATTCCTTCC
The DNA here is from genome assembly GCA_001517045.1 of Pseudotsuga menziesii. Lineage (NCBI taxonomy): Eukaryota > Viridiplantae > Streptophyta > Pinopsida > Pinales > Pinaceae > Pseudotsuga > Pseudotsuga menziesii. The sequence goes on from LPNX010882315.1 coordinate 14,053, forward strand.
TCCTTCACATACACTACCCAGAGTGGTCCAGTAGGATCCTCAACTTTCGTTCAAGGATTTCCTTGGAATGGGGGGCACAGTCCCCCACCCACTCCGTATGTAGGCCCATCACCTTCTTATGTAGGAGTGCAGTTTGGAAACAACACCTCTTATGGGAAAAAATTTCAAACTCTGGTCTCGGCTCCATTTATGAACTCTCCCTTTTCATTGTTTAGCAGAGGGATACCTACTCCTATTTTTCAGACCCTAGTTTCAATTGCGACAGCTCGAACTACTTATACTGCACCTCCCACTCACAACCCTATGGCTTACGGATGGAATCCATTTCAAACTAATCCATCCACTTCGTAACCGGTGGCAGGGAGCAACCCCACCTTTATTTATGGGCATTTGAGGGAAGGTCCCTCTAATCCCCAGATTGGCACTTTTAGTGCCCCGGTTTGACCCAAGCTTACATTCCTGGAAACATTGAATTTTCCATATTTGTCTAAGTTGATGAATGACCCAGTGAGGCATGACCCCTCGTGGCCACCTGTTCCCACCAAATTTCCATCGGACATCCCTAAATTTGAGGGAAAAGTTGGTGAAGATCCTAGGGCTCATGCCACCACATTTCATTTATGGTGTTCTTCAAATTCACTGAATGAAGATTTAGTTAGGTTGAGGTTGTTCCAGAGAACCTTAACAAGTACTGCAACAAAATGGTACATTGAGTTACCTTCTGTTTCTTTCAGTAGTTTCTGGGACTTGGCTAGTGCATTTCTTAGCCACTTTCAGCTTTCGTTCCGATATGATTTTGGAATGGACTTGTTATCTACCTTTAGGAAGAACAAGGCTACCCACATCTTGGATCATATCCAAGAGTGGAGGAGGCAAAAGAGCCTTATAAAAGAAACCATTCCTCCTGAGTTCTTACTAGAGTGGTTCCTTCAATCCCTATTGCCCTACATATCTAAGGACATATCCACCTCAGGAGTGACGAATGAAGAAGAATCCATTCTCAGGGCCGAGCAATTGGATTTGATTTATTCACAATTTGGGATCTTATATGAGATTATCCCTCAGGCACCGAGGCCTACCCACGATGCGTAGAAGCCTAAGCCTAGACCCCATGCTGATGGTGTGGTTGGGTCCATAAACTCTCCCACCGTAGATTCTTTGGCTAAACAACTTCATCAGTTGTCCGTTAAGTAGTCCATAGCGAAGGCAGCAAAGGCTGCCCCCTCCCCCCAAAGTGAAAATGTTTTTGCACAGACCTCCCAGAAGGGCAATTAGCAGCCCGATGGGAAGAAAAAGAGAGGAAATAAAGGAGAGGGAAATCAAAACAAGCAGAAAACCATGAATAATGCTAATGGGGGCAAGAAAGAAAAGAATAAGGTTAAATTCCCGTGTATGTTGTGCCATGAGGATCATCTTACTCACCTTTTTCCCCTTACGGAACAAGCCCAGAAGCTGCTTAAAGCTCAACAACTGGCTATCCTGAAGGATCCTTTTCCCCAAGGGCAGAAATCTACTTCAGCTTCTAATGTAGCAGGGGGCACTCAAAATTCCCCTGACCCAAATTATATCAACATGGTTCGATCTTCAACTTTGTTATAGAATAGGATTAAAAACTATGAGAAATAAAATTCTGAGAAGGGTAAGGCCACAAGTGAAACTTCTAACCCTCTCATGATCGAGAAACCTGCTGAAACTATGCCGAAGATACCAAAAGGTGTCTTCAAGAAGACCTTGTATAACCCTAATGCTAGGGATGCTTCAAACTACCTCGTGGTTGAAGATCTAGCCCAAACCCCATGTGCAATGTTTGCTTTAGAGGTGTTACAGAGCTGTCCCACCCAGCGGGATACCCTCTTAGCAGCTTTAGGCAGCATGGACTCATCGAGTCTCATGGATAAATTTCATTTATCTGATGTTAAAATTCACCTACCTTACCATGTAGCCTTGTCAATAGATGTCATTCATGGTGGAAAGACCATTGGAAGGGCAGTTGTTGATGAGGGTGCTTCTACATGCATTATGTCCTTGTCCTATTGGAAAGCTCTCAGATCCCCAGAGTTGGTCCCATCAAACACTCTACTTACTGCTTTCGATGGAAGGTCATTCCGTCTGCATGGTATCCTACCAGCTTTTGAAATTAAGCTGGCAGGGAAAGTAGTGTCTATTGAGGTGGAAGTTATTGATGCACCTTTGGACTATAATTTGCTCCTGGGAAGGAACTAGACTTATGCCATGTCCGCTATTGCATCAACCGTCTTTCAGGTAGTGGTTTTTCCACATGAAGGAAAGTTGATTACTATTGACCAACTTGATTTTACTCAAAAAGGTCGTTTACAGTCTAATGAGTCCATTGTGCCATTGGTTGATCAGGTCAAACCTGCTGCATAGAGATTGGGGGCTAGAATGTATGCATCACTGATGGGCACATTCGATCTTCTAGCCCCGATTAAGTATATTGGTTCTACTATTGTGGGGAATTCCATAGCCATGGTTGTTGATAGGACTGATCCTTGGGTTCTCCCTTCCCCCTATGAACTGGAAGTGCCCTTATCGACAGTGGAAGTAGCTTACCAAGCTATCACTCAAACCACTATTGATCCCATTCCAAATTCTCTCACAGTCTCGGAGGATCTGAAAGAAGTCTATTTGCCTGCATGGGCGAAAAACTCTTTGCACTCTACGGACTGTTTAGATATGGTTTTACCTTCTGATGAAGCCATTTTGGAAGCCATGAGTGGATGTGGTAAGATCTATGAGGATCTTCACCATCGATCCTATTTTCTCCCAGAACTAAGTAGAATAGAAAATCAAGAGTTTCATATGAGACTGTCAGAGGATGTTGATACACCCATCAATCCCTTACCCAGGGAAGGAATGTTTGTCGAGGGGAATATGGAAAATATTTCCGCTACTATACCTATCAACATCTCTGTAAATCCTGATGTCATGGAAAACATATATATAGGTGCAAACTGATCTCCTGAAGAGATTTCTATCTATACTTCCTTGTTTAAGGAATTCCACGATGTCTTTTCCTAGTCATATGAGGAGATGCTAGGCATCGATCCATCAATTGTTGAACATGAGATCCAAACATATCCTGATGCCAAACCTGTTCGACAAAATTTAAGACCTATTAACCCACGTAAAGCGGTGGCTGTGAAGGCTGAAGTTGAAAAACTATTGAAGGCTGGTTTTATTTATCCCATAGCTTTGACAGAATGGGTATCCAACCCTGTTCCCGTTGATAAGAAATAAGGGACCATATGCATCTGTATTGATTTCAGAGATTTGAATAAAGCCTGTCCTAAGGACAACTATCCCACGCCATTTATAGACCAAATTATAAATTCTTTTGCGGGAAGTGAAGTGTTCTCATTTATGGATGGTTTCTCTGGCTACAATCAAGTTCAAATAAAACCGGAAGACCAACATAAAAATGCTTTCATTTTTCCTTGTGGTACCTTTGCGAACAAAAAAATGCCCTTTGGATTGAAAAATGCTGGGGAAACCTTTCAACGAGCTATGAATTTTTCCTTCCATGATATTAAAGCCATTGTTGAACCTTACCTTGATGATCTACCTGCACATTCTCGTAAGAGGATTCAACATCCAGATCACTTACGGTTGATATTTGAGAGATGCAGATACTATAAAATTTTCTTGAATCCCCACAAGTGTGTGTTCTATGTTGAGTCAAGAAGATTGCTCAGGTTCATTGTCTCTAATAGAGGCATCCAGGTGGATCCATTAAAAGTAGAGGCCATTGTAAATCTGCCTCCTCCTCGTTCTATCAGGAAACTTCAAAGCCTACAAGGGAAGTCTAATTTTCTTCGATGTTTTATTGTTAACTATTCCAAGACTACCAATGGTTTCATGCACCTACTTAAACAGGACACCCCATTTGTATGGGATGAAACTACACAACTCGCTTTCGAGGCATTGAAAAAATATTTGTTATCGACACCTTTACTGTGTCTGCCAGATTATTCTAGGGATTTTATATTGTATTTGGCCACGTCTGAGTTGACCATTGGGGTAGTGCTGGTTCAGGAGGACGACAAGCTTGTATAGCATGTCATTTATTATCTTATCTGTGCTTTGGCCAGATCTAAACTCAGGTACTCCCACATTGAGAAATTAGCCTTAGTAGTTGTTTATGTTGTTCAGAGGTTACATCACTACATTTTATTGAGGACCACAATAGTAGTGGCAGATGTGAATCCTTTTCAATATGTTTTGTCTCGATGGATTGTTGGGGGGGAATTCAACAAATGGATAGTCATTCTCCAAGAGTTTGACTTGGATTTTCAGTCCACTAAGTCTAAAAAGTCCTTAGTTTTTGCTGAGCTTATAGCAGAATTTCCTACTAAAGAAGATGTAGTCATTGAAGATGAATCATTCCCAGATGAGAATATATTCCTGATATCCACCTTTGATCTTTGGTACAGGGATATTCTTATATATATCCAAACTTTGAAGTATCCTACAGCTTCCTCACAGGAGGAACGACGTAAATTACGCCTTCATGCTAAGAACTACCTCATCGTAGGAGCTACATTATATCAACGAGGGGTAGATTCCATTTTGTGTCGATGCCTTACCCATGAGGAGGTGGATATTGTCCTGAATGATTCCCATAGTGGAGCGTGTGGGGGTCATTTATCTAGGTTAGTAACGGCCTAGAAGATATTATGTGCCGGTTATTTCTGGCCCACAATCTTTAAAGATTGTGTGGAAGCAGTGAAGCGCTGTCATCCGTGTTAGCTTTACACCAAGAAAATGTGGTCACATCCTGCTCCATTGTTTCCCGTTGTCTTAGTAGGCCCCTTCATGAAATGGGGGATTGATTATGTGACATGCAACCCAACCTCGGTTGGGGGGCATAAATATATTATTGTCGATGTTGACTATTTTACAAAATGGACAAAGGCAATGCCTACTTTTAAAGCCGATGGGGAAATAGTAGGTTTCTTCGTATTCAATCAAATTATAGCACGGTTTGGTATACCCAAAGTGATTGTCACTGACCATGGAAGTCATTTTCAAAATAGCATGATGACAGAACTAACCACTATGCTTGGATTCAGAAAAGAACATTCATCTTCGTACTATCTGCAAGCAAACGGTTAGGTTGAGGCTATAAACAAGACTTTGAAGACCATCCTCAAACATACAATTGATGCAACCCATTCTAACTAGCACATCATGCTATACCTTGCTATTTGGGTGTACCGAAGTAATGTAAAAACTACTATGGGTTTCTCCCCCTTCCAACTCGTCCATGGAGTGGAAGCAGTTACCTCGATTGAATGTGAAATCCCATCTTTGAAAATAGCTATTCATGTGCTACCCAATACGACAGAGCTTGAAGAATGTCTAGAAGATTTAGAACACGTTGATGAACAGTGTAGAGATGCGCTGATTGCTAATCAAGCTCACAAGAATAGGGTCAAAAATCAATATGATAAGTTGGTCAAACCTCGGATTTTCTCTGAGGGGGAACTTGTTTTTCTTTGGGACCAAGACAAAGAACCCCTAGGGGCGGGAAAATTCAAGGCCATGTGGTTAGGGCCTTATGTTGTGTCGAAGGTCTTAAAGAAGGCGCATATGATTTAATTGATTTTAATGGGAACAAGTTTCCTGAGCCTAGAAATGGGCTCTACCTGAAAAAGTACTATGCTTAGGCTTAGCGCTTTTTCTTGTATTTTATTCTATGTATTTTTATGTACATTAGTTTGTTGGTTTTGTTTTTTATACCATATTCTAGTTGTTGTAGATGTCTTCTGAGAGGTATCTAGGTTTCACTGATGGGGCCAGTCGCCACACTTGTAATCTAGCTTCAGCAGCGTGGGTCACTTACTCTCCCTCAGGACAACTAGTTGCCACAGGAGGTGCTTGCTTAGGTCCTGCTTCTAATAATGTTGCTGAATACAGGGTTGTAATTGAGCTTCTATGGGATGCTTTGTCACGTGGTATCACCCAGCTCGAAGTCCATCTGGACTCTCAACTAGTGGTTTCCCAGCCCAATCGAGCATATCAGGTGCGAAACCCTATCCTATTACGTCAGTTCATGCAAATTAGGTTATTGGCGAGAAATTTTGAATTTATTATATTCAATCACGTTCCAAGAAATCAGAATTCATTGACTGATGCATATGCTAATTACATTTTAGATTGGCATCTAACACACACTTCATAAAAATATACAGCATGCACATAAAAACACTTATAAATAAACCGACAACAATATATATGTGTGTGTGTGTGTGGGTATCTGACTATAGATAGGTCGATTCTGATCCTCAGATCCAGTCATAATTGTATAATATACAAAAAATATACAAAATGTGGATCGCAGTCCATCAAAATTCCCTAGATATAAGCAGGACCACCCTGGTCACTTGGACCACCTTGGTCCCCATGGTCCCTCTGTACTCTGGCTTCCTCATCCTCTTCAGCTTCGGTAGCCTCTACAGCATCTATGTACACAAGAACTGCTCTAGCCACCCGCCTTAAAGGGCGTAACCAGATAGGTGGAACTCCAACCACAAACTCCTGCATGACGGCTAGGATATGCTCTATCCGGAAAGTGGGAACTCTTTGGGTAAGTCTGGACAGCTTCCCTTCCAAAACCCTAATAAGCCCCGGGTCTTCGCCTACAATAGGATGAACAAACATACGTGGATGCCCCTCAGGGCAGAACGGTCCAATATCTGCATTTTGACATGCTTATAGGATTAGGACTTTTATACATATGTATATATTTATCATTTTAAAATTTATAAAAATTTTAAAAACTTTGAAAATTAATAAGATTACCTAGCTCTCCCCATGCTCCTCCTGGAGGGAGGACAAGGTCTGGATCACCTCGAATACCCATCCCGACATATGGAAACTTCTCTAGTGCCGGTAGCTACCGCTCCAACCAGAAGTAGAAGTCATCATCATACACATTGTGCACTGAATCTCCTCCTCCTTGATAGAGAAATATGTCTCCCCATCTACTCAGTCTAGGCTGACGTGGAGATCAGACTAGTAGGGGTATAGCAGGGCTGAACCCTGGTACTCTCGAAGAAGAAGAAGGCAACCAATATGCTAGAATACCGAAAGTTCTTCCACCTTCCTCTCTTGCAATTCAAGAGTTGTTTTTTTGTCATTGGGACAACTCTTGAACACCAATCATATAGGGCACCCTACATACAATCCACTGCCAACCTCATTTGGTTCCATGTAGATAGATGTAACAAAGAGGATCCAGCAATCCTCACTATGGTGCTCGTCAGTATCTGTAGTGTAAAATTACAGATATGTGCAATAGGGATGCAACTCCCTCTCTTCTGGGTACTAGGTGTGTAGTACACATCAATGTAGTTCTGGACACTTAAAGGATCACTGCCTCTGTCGGTGCCCTCTAAGTTGACCGATGCTCCTCGTCGTGACAAACTGGCAATAAAATATATGTCCTCAGAAGTAATTTCCAAAGTCTCACCCTGTAGGTCAAACATCCCTAAATCATGATCCTAGTAGTTTATCATGAACTCCAATAAATGGACATTGGCCCGCATAGGTGATGTGCAAAAGAATTTTAATAACCCACTCATTCATAAAGCATGTACGGTGGGCACACTTTGGAGCAATTCTTGGTCCATATTTTCATGCTTTTGTTCCCTCCATTCCAACACCATCTTCACACCTAGAAAAATAACCATTATGAATCATCAATTTCATATAAAATTTCAAAATTTTTGCCTTAAATTAGCTTTTTTATCCTTCATGCAATACACGCGACTATCTAGTTAGACATGTCGCGTAATGTACGTGACTGTCTCTAAAGGAAACCTGTGTACAGAACGTGTGTACGCGAGTTTCAACACTGTGAACCTGCATACATACTGTGACATGCTTTAGGATGCTTAAAACCAGGAAATTGGGACTCAAATTTGAAAATTGCTAGGATCAAATTGAAGAGCTCAGGGTGTAGGCTTACCTACAACTTGCGGAATTAGATTTCGTCCACTATATTGTCCACACAGATTGAATGAAGGTAGAGGTAAGAAATTGCTTCTTATGGCATAAAATCCAAATGGTGAGTTGTGTTTTAATTTTTGAACTATTTATAGAAATTATATTTCTAAAAGTGGGTTTTTTCCCTTAGTTAGAAATATATTCAACTAATACCATATTTCTTTTTGCCTTGTAATAGGTTTTTCATCATTACAAAGTGTTTTTTGCTCCTATAGGGTGGTTTTTGACATTTCTAATGCATTTTTGCATCTATACTTAATCCACGTTAACCTTAGCAATTAACATTTTTCCACGGACTATGGTATTGTAAACCATTAGTTCCCTGTCTTTACCATTGTTTGTCTGTGGATAGGGCCTTCTTTTCATGAGTATCCTCCTTTGAAACCTATGTTGTATCTTGATACTCATGCTGCAGTTGCTTCAAGTAAAGGGGTGTCCTCTTAGCTATTTTTCACACCAAACAGAGCCTCTTTTTTAGTCTCTTTTTACAAGCTATCCCTTTATAGGACTCCCCGCCCTTATGGAGTTTCTTTAGGCCCAGGTCTGACTCCTTCAAAATAGACTCGACTGCTGAGTTAACTTGTCCGTTCAAGCTCGTTAAGAATATGTGAATGAGCATCCACATTGGTGGTAGGTTATCTCTTTCTCGAACCATGCAGAATAATACTAGAAAGGATCCCTATCTTTTCTATTTTGAATTGAGAAGAGTATTCTCAGGCATAGGTTTATCACTTTTCTGAACTTGAGGGACTAAATTTACTGAAAAGGAACTCTCGATATGAGCTTAGTTTTCTTTTTTTCATGCTCTGGACCTAAACATGAAAAAGATTATGAGTGTACTTTGTATCTTTGTCATGCTTGTTAAACACTAAATAACAAAGAAATGAGTTTATTGTTGTAAGCCCCATTTCTCATACTCAAATGGATCTTTCCAAGTGATCTTGCTTTCCTTCACACTTGTAAAACTCAAGCTATTCATGCTGTTCTGGAAGGAGCATTGGGTAGGTGGTAATTTAACCTTTTTTGGACCTCCTTGACTAAGTACGAAAAAGGTTCACCTTTTCTTCTACGGAAGTTAAGATAGTTCTTCTGTGGTGTGTTTTATACTTTTCCGGCCTCAGGAGACTAAATTGGATGAAAAAGGACCCCCCTTGAGTCTTCTTTGGAGTTTTTAGACTCTCTAAATGTGAAAACGCCAGCTGAGCATGTACTAGTTCAGGCTCATTAAATCCATGAATCAGTGACACTATCAAGCATTATTTTCTCTTCTCTTCAAGCTTGTTAAAAAATGAGGAGGGATCCAGGTTGACTTTCCTGGACTCGTTAAAATTTAATAGGGAAGGTAAGGAATAAGTTTTCTCTTGTTTTTAGTAAGTGGAAGCATGTCATCCTTGAACATATCACTCTCTATTTTTTCCAATACCCATGTCTCAGTGTTCACTTTCAGTTCAGCTATTACTTCGAGTTTATTACTCCTCCTCTTGTCCATTATACCTGGGGAATCTGATCATGTCTCCTACATGATAGATAAGTCTAGTCGTTCTATCTATAAAGTTAAAAGATACCTTGGGTCATCTCTGTGTCATGCTCAGTATTCAAGGACTCAACCCAATGTTTGATCTTTATCCTGATCCCATCATTGTTATATCTGTTATCTCTTGTGTCTCCCTTCCTTTACCCAGTTCCTAGTCACTCTTGTGGTCTATTGGAGGATCCATTGCCTTCCTTATCACAGTATAATTCTATTTTAGTACTTCCTGATGGCGAAGACCTAGATTTTTGACGACAGTACCTCAGGATTCACTTCTATCATTGGTGAATTCCTTTGCTTCAGTTGTCGATTATCACCTATTGATTGACAAATTGTTGAATCCTTTCCATGTTCGACTTCAGCCTACATTTACTCACATGGCTTGGATTGTACCGGTTCTTTGGGATTACATATGAGGACCTTATTTCCTCATCTATGGACTAAGTTGCGCAAGATTATGTTTCATTTATGTACACAGCTTCCAGATCTTTGAAGACTCATTATCATTGTATATTGTGGCTTCGATCCACCTTTGTAATATACGTGGTATTGTACCTGTATCATATGATGTACTCAAATATTGTAAAGGAGCTAGTGTTCCAGTATATTGAACATAGCATCCTTAGATATGACTTTGTATATGACATTATTATGTATTTGTTTCAGGTACTACCTCTGTTCCATTAGATTTCTAAGTTATCCAAAGATAAAGATTATAATGTATTTCGACCATCGCTTCCCTCTAACCTCACACATTAGGGGGCATCTGTTATCTATCCAAATGGCACTTCTCCGTTCGAGTGCCGACATTTCCTATGTTGGCGCACAAAAGGAAATTTATGGATTGAAGGTTGCCTAAAACACAATAGATAGGCATATTATGAAATACATTCATTATCCATCCAGATTGCCATTTTTACCTTTTAATATGTCAATTGTTGTACGCTACTTTGCCTATAAGCAACCCGCTTACATACGCGACTTTTCCCTATAGCATGTCGCATGCTGTACGCGAGTATTTGTCATTGCAACCCACGTATAGATCTATACGTGGGTTTCCCTTAGAGCAACTCACATGTCATAGGCGGGTTGCTAGTATCAATACTCATGTACGCCTTCCTTTGACATTAAAAATAATAAATCATGATTATTTGAGATTTGTTAAGCCCTTAACTATAACCATCTTAACTGTCTCAACCTCCTCAACCCTCGAAACTGCCTTATTTCACTAAGTATAAATAAAGGCCTCGAGGAGGGTGTTAATCAATCATACTTGAAGAGCAAATTTATGCTGGTGGTATCTATTCAGAAGTCTTTGGAGCGGTAGAACTTAGAATCCTTTGGTTGTAGAGGAGTCCTTGTCTCAGTGTTGGGTTGTAACCTTAACTCATTCACTATTGTTAATAAAGAGAATCCTTATTCCAAATGTGTTTTGAATGTCTTTCATGTATTATGGTTTGATGAATATTTATGATTAAGCACTCTATATACTGTTTATCTAACCTGTCTTATATACATGTATAAGCTTTCACGTGGAATATTTTCTCTTTACAGTTGAAGGAGAAAAATCTCTGAAAGCTTTGGAGGAGAAGCAGAGCGGAAGAAGATAAAGCTTGGATCAACCGTCGTGAATCAGGTGAGTCTATCCTATCTTCTTGTTTCCTTTCTGCACTTTAAAGTTGATTTCCTGCAATTTTTAAGAGTATGTTGGTAACCCCAAACCTTCGCTTATAAGGTGTTTATTCCTGAACAACAATACACAATTGAACTTTAGTACTACCTAACATCCAAAAACAAATGGTAAAACATGAAGGGTAAATTAGGTTCTTAAAGACCTGCTTCACATCTATGTGATGGACAAACCATTAAAGTTGGAAGATTATCCATACTTGTTATAGTTTTCTTATAACAATGGGAAACAAGCATCCTTTAGAATGATTCCATTTGAATATTTATGTGGAATAAGGTGCAGGACAATAGTTACCTGGGATAATCCCATGAACATAATTGTACTTGGGATAAAGTTGCTTAAGGAAATGAAACAAGAAATAACAAACATTAGGTAGAATTTAAAGGAAGCCTAAGATAGTCATAAAAACTATGTAGATAAGAAAAGAGTGCATAGGGAGTTTCATGTTGGGGATCATGTTTTACCTCAGAGTTAGGCCAAGGAAAATTTCCTTGAAGCTTGGATTTTGTGTCAAGCTATCACCAAGATATTGTGGGCCCTTTGAAGTGCTTGAGAGGAGAGGGATAGTTGCATATAGAAATGCATTTCCTACTAATCCTAGATCTCATAATGTTTTTCATGTTTCTTTCTTAATAAATATACATGTCCCTAACCACGTGATTGATTGGGATGTGATCCAAGTAGAACCCAAAGGGGATTTCCAAACAGAGCTGATATGCATCCTAGATAGGAAAGTAACATTATTCAGGAATCAAAGCATCAAATAGGTAAAGGTGCAATGGAAGCACTTTGGTCTCGATGAGGGTGTTGTGGGACTTAGAGGATGCTATGATAGAGGCATATCCAACTTTTTCTAATTTTGAGAAAACACTAAGGACACTGTTATTCCAAGGGGGAGGGAATTGTAATACCCTTGATTTTGACTTGGAATGTATTTAACCAAAATTATGTAAATGATGTAAATATTCTAATATGGATTTCTAGTGTGGAGCTCAAGGTCAAGGCCCGACTAGTGAATGACTAAGCATGTATGACGTAAATGTTGTTATTTGGACCATAGAGTTTGTTTTCCATGCTAACTCAAAATGTATATAAAATTTATGTTGCATAAATAATAAAATGGTATGATATGGCTATGTAAATAGCACTAGAGGTGCCATGATTCCACTGGATGGGAAGATTAAGGGGGTGTATGGGAGACTAAATACCTTGTTTTCAAGTGTCAACTCTAGCACTCATCCAAATTATGCCATGCTCTTTGAATAATCCAATTACCTCATTTTTTACTAATGAACCCAATCATTGAATGGATGCATGAGGTTTGTGGGAAAAGTCCCCTTATGTAGTTATTGAAGCATGAGAATGGATGCATTTTTATGACAGTAATGTCACATGTTAGAAGTTAGTCTATAGCAGTCATGGTTCCTTTCTTTTATGGTCATATATTATGTTGCTTGTATTTTCACCATTATCTCGGATCCTATGGAGTCAACCCTCATTATTTCATTCTTCCATGTAGATTTACATTAGGAAAGCTCCCCATTGTTGTTCATGACAAATTAACCATATTTTGTAATCCAAAATTTGAATTTAGAGACAACATTGCCATGAGAAGCTCACTAAACTTGAAATGTGAGAACTGAGAGGCTAATGGGATTATCTCGCCTAATAATATCAGTACTATAATAACCAAGTTATCCCATAGCTCATAACTCAGTATGAGAGTTGGAGGGAAATCCTACCTAACTAAGGGTGGAAATTGGATACCTAATGGTATAACCTCGCTTAGAAGGAAAAGGAGATGGTTGTAGGTAGCAAAGAGGTTGGGAAAGCTAGGAACCCTTACCCATTGATTTTTGCTGCTCATAGGTGCTTGGGAATTCATAAATGAAGGATATAGGTGGTTCTCCAACAACCTATAGTATATTGGTCTCCTGTTATGCACAAACTCGAAGCACTTGGTAAGATGGATCACCCAATAGAACCATAGATTGGTGAAGGGGATGCTTTAACATAGAAGGGTGTTGTGTGGGGCAAGTATTGTTAGATCAAAGACTATGAGGGATGAAGGAGATCCATGTCAAGAATTGTATGACCATATGTCTAACCATAAAATGAAAAACAAGTTTTCAGATGAGAGAGAGGAGACTATATGGGCTTCCTTCACCCTGGTGTCCTGATACCTGGCTTGGGGGTGTCCTGTTAGCAAAAAGAGTATATGTTGGATGGAGTGCCTAAGGTTGGGTGGAAAATCACTCTTACATAGATAGTTGCTTATATCTACGTTGGATAAAGATAATTATTATTTCCTATTCCAATGTGCAATGTTTTTAATTCATGCTTGTGATTATTATGCTTGCTATATTTGTGTGGATAGAGTTATTTCTATTCTGTATTTTTATTTATGCATTTGCACACATATTTTAAATGTCACGAATCCATAATATGGATATGGGGGCTGAAATTCAAAAGTCCATGGCTAGTTAATGTACCCTCCTGTTGGTTTGATTAGGTGAAGGTGACGTTACACCATTCAGAACAATATGTTCTATCTTGGAATTCATCCTATCAAATAGATCTGATCCAACTCAAGAAGAGGTATCAGTCCACAAATGTTCAACTCAAATATGATTAACCCTAGATTTGACTCAGCAGGATTCATAGATAGTAGGCTAGGTCAAAACCAATAGCTTTGATACCATGTTGGGGAACCTCTTATGAACCATAAAACATAAAAGAAAATAGAAAAGGTGAATTATATTATAAGAAAATAGTTCGTGTCTAAATACATTTGTTACAACACTTAAGCACAACGCATTGTGATCAAAACATCACAATGCATTCTTCAACACCATAAATCAATACAATTCGATATCAACACAAGCCATAGGTATGTTTTCTTATAATCTCTAGAACCAAGAAACTTCCTTGAAGTGAGAAGGATCTAGTCCACAAATAGGGGTCATTGGTTCTAATAGTTTCCAAGAAATCCACAACATCCATAGTTTAGTCGGTTATTCTAGTCAAGTCAACCATGACCTTGTCGACAATTCAATCGACCATTTAGTTGAATTCTCAATCGATCCTCCATTCCACTGCTCTTCTAGTCTATTGATGTGCTTCAACTAGTCGTTTCCAGAAGATCCAAACATGTGGTGAACCTACACAACCTTAGGTTCTAACATTAGTTTGAGAAAAACCTTTAGATTATGGTATTTTTTTAATAAGAAATTGATTATTGTTTTAAATGGTCCAAAATAATAACAGAAAGAAATAAAAAAACAAATTTTCTATATAAATACAAATAAAATAAAAAAACAAGGTGCACTATACAAAACTATTAATAAAATTTTAATACAAAATCTATACTATACACAACTAGTTAAAATCTGCGCTATACACAACTAATACAAAAAGAGCCAATTAAAATTATATAAATTAAAATAAAATATCAAGTACATACTATAATTGTGTCTCATAAACACTTTTGGATATTGTAATACCACTCAACTTAATTTCAATTATAATACTATTTAAACTTATAAATAGTTGAAATGCACTAACAAATATAATTCTTAATTAATCTACTATAATACCACATTCTATCTATAAAATTTACAAGGTAATGATTTTACTCTATTCCCTCTCCACCACGAACGTTATTCACAACTAACTTTAAAAATAGAAAAAAAAAGTGAAGATGGACTAATTACTCACATAAATTGCTTAATTTTAATAAAAGTAGGCGAATACCAATAGGGAATTTCATAGTTTTTTCAATAAAATAGAAAAGTTTGTGAAAAAATCAAAACACGTGAGGGAATCTCTTACCTCCACATTGTTTTTTCTTAAATATGGGAAAGTTGACATCATTGAAAATGGATGTAGTCATCTATGTTTTTATTGATGTGAACGAAAAGAATAAACATTCCAATGGTACATAGACCCATGTCTTCAAAATCAATTATGTAAAAATTAAATCATATTCTCTTAGAATGGACAACATATGCCCTGGAAGAAAGGAAGGAATATCACGATTCTAATTTATAATGGTTGAGGGTGGATGTGATAGTTACCTTTACCTTGATTCAATGTTTTGTAAATCATATTTAACTTGGGGTTATTATAGGTATATGATAGAGTATTTTTTAATTATTTTATTAAAAAACACTTTATATTAATATTTATTTTTATGGTTTTAATTGAATTTAATTTATTTTAAATATAAAAAGTAGTGTAATAATAATGTATTTGAAAAACAAAATATACTCAAACTTTAATTTTGTTTTGTAATAAGTTAACAATAAGCTCACTCAAACCATTTATTCAACATAGGTCTCTCTAAAATCAATATCTAATTTAATGTTTGCGTGAATTTAAAACTTTAATTTTGTAACATGTTAAGAATAAGCTCACTCAAACCATTTATTCAACATAGGTCTTTCTAAAATCAATATCTAGTTTAATGTTTGCGTGAATTGAAAAATTATATAATTTAAACAAATTATAGGTCTTTCTATAGACGTAGATGATGGGTGTAGTAAGTGATCTCTTTAATTTCATTATAGAAGCTAGACATGATGATGCTTATTTAGGTTATGATTCCAATGTGATTATTAAACTAAGGAAAATGTAAGTACTAACGTATTAGTAGAATTTGAGGTTTTAAATAAATAATGTTTTTGATGATGATATATTAGAAAATTTGAAATGGATCAATAGGTTTTTGTTAGAAGACATTAATATAAATTCATGATATATGTTATCTAATATCTTAGTTTTTAGTTTTTACTCTTGAAAATATATGTTATCTAATACCTTAGTTTTTACTCTTGAAATATATTGGATTACATTATGATTGTAAAAGTGAATTTATAATGACATGATTCAAGTCATGTGAACTGAAGTGCAAATGACTTTATTTTGTAAACGATGTAAATATGCTACTTTGGATTTCATAATGTGAATCTCAAGAATAAGGCATAACTAGTAAATGGTTAGATATGTATATGTAAACATAATTCTTTGGAGTGTATTATAGGTTTGTTATAGTGAACTAAAACTTTACAAATTTAGAGTTAGAATATATATATATATATAGAGAGAGAGAGAGAGAGGGAGCACAATATATATATATATATATAGAGAGAGAGAGAGAGAGAGCACAAGAGGGTCTATGATTCTACTAGAGAGGAAGGTGAAAAGGGAACTAGGAGAAATAAAACCCTCTATTTCCACATGTAAATCTTAGAACTCGTCTATTTTCCATCACATGCCTTAAATAAAGCCAATCTACCTTTTTTTACTTGTCAAAGAAATCATTAAATGAATGCAAGAGGTCGGTGGATAAATTTTCTCACACAGTTATAGAAGCATGTGATCGGTATAATCATCTTGGGGAAGTGTAAGAGCTATGCATTATTCTTGTTAGAATTAATGTGAGCCATTGCTTTCCCTAATTATCTCATTTGCATTCACTCTAGCACTCAAGTTAGTATTCATATGTTCACGCTCTACATTTCTCATGCAATTTTTCTATCACTAATCATGAACCAATCTAGAATATTGACTAAATTAGCACCATGAAGAGGAAATTATAGGCTTTAGATAATAATAAAAAAATATGGTTGTAGATGAGCATAGAGGTTGGGAAAGTTAGGAATACATCACCCACTTAGCATTTGCTACTCTTTGAATGCTTGAGTGACAAGTGTTGTGCTTGCATGCAATTCTAAAAAAGAATATAGTAGTTTGGGATCCTTCTTCCTACATTGAAGAGCATTAGAGGGAAGAATATCCCTAAGGCATTATTCATTATAGAAAGGGGATATCTTCCTTGTGTTGTGTGGGGTAGTGGAATAGATTTTCATGTTTGTTTGATAGTTGGATGAGATGCATGTAGTGAGCATATGGGTTGGGTCAAGAGAGATAGGAACATGTAGTTTGGTTCTTTCACCCTAGTGGCATCATACCCCTACTTTGGGTTGTATCTTCACTAGATAATTATGGTTGGGTGGAAAATATCTCTTACATAATTAGTTTTTTGGACCAACTTATGTGAAAAGATAAGTGTTCTATCATTGTTTATGAATATGAAAATTTATTATTTGTTTGCTCATAAAAATATATGTGACTACATGTTTTGTGTGTGTGTGTGTATTTGAGAGTGAGAGAGAGAGAAATAGAAAGTAGTTAAACATGAACATAGGCACACAAATTCCACATAAATGGTTAGTACATGCTTCTAGATTTCATTACATTATTTTAATTCACACTCTAGAAGCATTTGATTTATTTTGGTCCTTCTTAGGAGGCTTATATATTGTTATTGAGTGATATGGCCTATGAGGGCTATAATTTGATATCCCTATAATGTGGCTACCCATCATGTGACCAAAAGTGTTAGGAAAGGACAACACACCTTAAAGATGGGCATATATGACTAGTATATTAGTATTTGGATATAAATTACTAATATTTTTCAAGTATTTAGTTTTATTATAATAATACATATCATTTTAGTTGGTTAATTAGGGCAATTCATATTGTTGAATAATGTTTTCATGTATTTAGAAATATGACTATAATCTTGTTCTTATTAATCATGAGGAGTAGTAATGCTCTTTGGATAATACAAGCTTATATTATTGGTGAAATTGTCTTTTTTTTGTAAGAGTGTAGATATTTTTATCATAAATATAATGTCCCCAAAAATTTGATAGCACCATGGAGCAACCATTTGTTAAGATTTCATATGATATACTATATATAATTAGTGTTCAATTAAAAATCACAACAACAACATATCTAAAATCATTGATAGAACCACAATCACAATATATACACAGTATTTATCCTGGAAAGCCCTCAAGGGGAAGAAAAACCAACAAAAATGCCTCTGTATAAGATGTATAAGATTTAACCCCAAAAAAATTATTCTCCTCCTTGCTACTCTCTCTCTCTCTCTCTCTCTCTCTCTCTCTCTCTCCTATGAGTTACAAAAGTGAGTGTATGTGTCTCTAAATAAGAACCACAACTCTTCTATTTATACACATTGATCCAACTGACTTTTACCCTATCCAAGTCAGCCCCACTAAACTTTCTGGGCTGACTTCACCTAGGAAGACTCAAAACAATATACTATATTATTCATTAGGGTACTAATGACCTGAATTACAATGGAGACTTTACCTCATGACTCTAGGATGACCAAATACAATAGTAACACCCTGCCAAAGGAATAATAAAATCACCCTTGGGTTACATTAATAAAATACATTTAGAATATCCTTTGAAGTTACAATATTCAACACTCCTCCTTAACAAGAATGTTATTCTACTGACAACATCATCATAGATAATAGGAGCACATAGAGACAATATATTCATCAATATTGAGGTAACACATCTATACGTCACAAGAAGTTTTCACAATCCGTAACTAGAACAGTTACTCTTCATCTTCTACATCACATGATCACTTGGTCCTTTTGTAGCAACACTTCGACCTTACGATCCTTCGTAGCAGCACTTCGATATTATTATCCTTTGCAATACTTTGATCCTTTTCAGTAGCACTTCAATCTTCTTGATCCTTTGAAACATCACTTTGATCTTCTGCAACAACATTCGGATCTTCTCAATTCTTTTGTAGCAGCACTTTAATCCTTTCGATCCTTTTGCAACAATACTTCGATCCTTTTGATTCTTTACAGGAACACTTCGATCTTCTTGATCCTTTACAGCTGCACTTTGATCTACTTTATCCTTTTCCACTGTATTTCAATCTACTTGATCCTTTTCCTCCATGTGACCTGTAGTACACATGATCTATTTGCAGGATGATAAATCCCTATCACTTTAGGACATAATTCCAAGGATGATGCAGTCCTGTAGCATCCTAATCCATGATGTCGATAAGATGAATCATATACAACTAAATGTATATCTCGATGGCACCTAGTGCAGGCCCTATCGCTCGTGAGGAATCATCGTAGAGCATCCATACCACTAATGTTAGGACCACTCCCAAGTGAGTGTTATACTACGGTATCTACACTCACGTGTAGGTATACTCTTCCATGCAAGAGTATTGTCTGCAAAGTAGATATCGACTACATATAAAATGTCAACCCTCATCATAGAACATCCATACCACTGAGGTTAGTACCACTCCTAATCGAGTGTTATATTACATCATTTGTGAGGACTCATCATAGAGCATCCATACCATGAAGGTTAGGACCACTCCCAAGCGAGTGTTATTATATTGTATCTACATATGAATGTAGGAATACTCTCCATATAAGAGTATTGTCTACAGAGAAGATATCAATCCCATACAAAATGCCAGACCTGTCATATGTGAGGAATCATCATAGAGAATCCATACCACTAAGGTTAGGACCACTTTTGAGCGAGTGTTATTCTACGGTATCCATAAGTGAATGTGGGTACTCTCCATGTGAAAGTAACATCTACAAGGACATCCTTAGCTAATAAGGACCAATCTCATGCATAGAGTGTTATACCTTCCATCCTCAAGAGAGGATACTATCATCCACAAGTGAATGCTGTACCTTGTTAGCATCTCCAGGCGCATTGGCCTCTTTCATGTTGGAGCATCACTATTATCCATCATCGATGTCAGTCTCATCATCACTCACCCTTTCCTGGGAGGATCCATATTATCAACCTGCTCCCCCTTTGTCTGAGGAGGGTTTATGTCTTCGACCTATTCTTACTTTCTAAGGAGAGTCCATAACTTCGACTTGTTCTTCCTTTTCAAAGAAGGTCCATTTCTTCATCATCTGTAGTAACGTCACTATTCCTCCTTAGGAGGAAAGTCTTTTCGAACTACACCAATCTTGTTATAGAAATATTCAAAATTTACTCGAGATATAGGATTTGTTAGTACATCAGCAACTTTCTTACTCAGATACTAGAGCTCTATAACCCCCTTTTGTACCATATCCATTATATAAAAATATCAGATTTCTATATGCTTTAATTTTTCATGAAACATTGGATTCTATATCATCTTTATACAACTCTAGTTGCCACAAAGAATTACTGTGGTGTCCAACTCTATGTCAAATATACCTGACGTCAGCTTTTGAAGCCATATCACTTCACAACAAGCAGAGCAAGCTGCAATGTACTCTTCTTCAACTGTATTGAGAGAAACACTGGAATGATTCTTACTAAACCATGAGATCATGGTGGAACCCAGACAATAACATCCTCCTGAGGTTCTCTTACTATCTGTGGCATTTATTTCCCAATCTAAATCCATATATCCATACAATATGTAGTCATGATCTCTCCCATAGTAAAGTCCTAAATCTATCATACCTTTAAGGTACCTCATCACATGCTTTGCAGCTATTACATGAACCCATCTAGGTTTAACTAGATACTGACTCAATGTGTTCATAGCAAAGCATATATCTAGCCTTGTGTTTATCATATACATTAGTGACCCAATAATATTTCTGTACCAAGTCACATCCACTAACTCTAATGTCTCATCAGAAAACATCTTCAAGATGGTGTCCATGGGTGTGGCCACGGCTTTATAGTCCAACATATCAAATCTTTTCAAGATTTCTACTGCATACTTTCCTTGATTTAGAAATATTCCTCCTGGGCTCTACCACACTTCCATCCCTATGAAATAATGCATCAATCCAAGATATTTCATCTCGTTTTCTTCAACTAGCTTCTTCTTTCAATATTTGATTTCTTTCACATTTCCTGTCAGAAATAGATCATCCACATACAATAATAGTGTGACTGGTCATCATCCATAATATTCATATAAAGGTTAGGATCATATTTACTCTTGGAAAATCCCATGCTTGTCAAGAATCTATCTATTCTACCATACCAAGCTCTGGGAGCTTGCTTCAGTCCATACACATCTTTTTTCAACTTGCATGCATGAGTCACTCTGTCTTCAACTTCAAATCCTTGTGATTGTTCGATGTAAACCTCTTCCTCAATCACACCATTAAGTAAGGTTGTATTTACATCCATCTGGCGTAAGTCCCACTTCATCATGCAAGCAAGTGCCATGATATTTTTTATGGAAGTGTACCTTGCTACTGGAGAAAATGTCTCTTCATAATATATCCCCTCTTTCTGAGAGAATCCTCAAGCCACACATCTTTCTTTGCGATTTTCAATACTTCCATTAGCAGCATGTTTTATCTTGTAGATCCATTTTGAAGATACCACACTCTTGTTTTTCGGTTTGGGTACTATATCCCAAACATCATTCTTCATTATCGACTAGTATTCTTTCATCATTACTTGAACCCATTCTTTATTCTGAGAAACTTCCTCATAGCTGGTGGGTTCTTGATCTACAAGATCACACATCAAAGCTACATAACTGGAATATGGCTTTGATCCTTTGCTGGTTCTTGTGGAGCCTTCCGGAGCTCCATATCTCTCTATTTCTTGTATGATTTCTCGTACCCAAGAATGTTTTTCTCTTTAGAGATATATCCATATTAGGGGAGTCTTGAGGTTATATCATTTCATTATCTTTAGATGCTGCTATTTCATGAGAGGGTTCAACTTCTACCCTTCTAGGAAGTAGATCATCTTCATGTACTTCTTCAATCTGACACCTTCTAGATTTCTTAAGAGTTTTCTCTTAATCAAATGTTACATCCCTACTAATATCAATATGATGGCATCCCAAGATGTATATCCTCAAGGCTTTTTAGAATTCACAGTATCCTACAAATATTCCCTTCTTCTCAAAAGGATCCAATTTGGTTCTCTTCTGTTTTAGAATATGTACATATACTGGAAAGCCAAATATCTTGAGATGGATCACTTCAGGTTTATTTATTGTATACATCTCTTCACGAGTCTTGAATCCAAGAGCACTATGAGATAATATATTTTTCACATATTCGAATATTCTTGTTGCTTCATCACATAGGTGCATGGGGTGTTCTTGGTCATGAATCATAGTTTTCACTGCTTCCATAATAGTTATATTCTTTTGTTCTGCAACACAATTCTATTAGGGATTATAGGGAGTGGTTAGTTCCCTCTTGATTCCTACCTCCTTACATAATGCTTCAAATTATTTTGAAGTGTATTCTCCACCATTATTTGTTCTCAGTGTCTTGATATTCGTTTTATGAAAGGTTCTCTATCAAGGATTTGAATTCCTTGAATTTCCCGAACGCTTCAATATTGTTCTTCAAGAATTATATCCAAGTATTTCTTGAATAATCATAAATAAATGTCACATAATATTCATATCCACTTAAGGATATAGAGGGAATATGACCACATACATCAGAATGAATTAGTTCTAATCTACCTTTAATCTTTGTTTCACTTTTTGGACATGGATTCTTTATGTTCTTTCCACTTGCACATCCCTTGTAAGTACCCTCATGATGATCAATCTTCAAATATGGTAACCTTGTTACCACCTTGTTCACATAGGGAAATGTTTTGTAGTTGATGTGAGCAATCCTTCTATGTCACAATTCACTTGAGATGGTAGTGTCATGGACAAGGGTTATTTCTAGATGTGCTTTGAGTTTATATAGTCCTACTTCTTCTTCTCCAATGACCACGACATCTTCAAGTGTCTTTCCTTTAGACCACATCAATACTTTTTCATCTATAAAAGAAACTCTATATTATTTCTTATCTAGAGCTGAGATGGAAAGTAAGTTCTTTTTCAAACCTGGTACATACAATACTTCCTTCATCTTCATGGAAGTCCCAAAGTCAAGCGTGTAGCTTGATTCACCAATACCTTTCATGGAATATTGATAGTCATCTCCCAATGATACTTTCTGGGGAGATTTTCTCTCTTCAAGTCTTGACAAAGTTTACTTCTTCCCTATCATGTGATTCGAGGCACCACTATCAATAAGCCATGTGTCTTCGCTAGGTGTTACAGACCCAAAGAGTGCAGAGAATAGTACATATTCATCTAATTATTCTTCTTTTTTTAGTCTCTTTCGAGGTATTTCTTCTTCATCCTCATCTTTAGCTAGATGAACATGATATATCTTGTTGTTCTTCTTCTTCTTTGGTGATGGAACCTCTCTGGCTAGGTGTCCTATCTTATAACAGTTGTATCATTGATACTTTGAGTAATCCTTCTTATTATTTTGAAACTTATTCTTGGAAAGTTTTTCATTACTCTTCTTGAAGTTTGATTGTTTCCTTTATTTATTATGGGTGGATAGATCTTGGTCATTTTCTCTTAGTAGATATTCTCTATTGGTTACTCTAGCTTCTTCTTGAATCCAATCTTCCCATACTTCATACTTTCTTTTCTGGCACATAGAGTCTGTATGAATGAGTCCCAAGGTCTAGGGAGACCATTGAGAGTAGTCATAACTAGTTCAGCCTCATCAAGGGTGTCTCCAATAGCACTAAGTTGTTCTCTGAACTGAAAGACCCTTGTGAAATAATATTGAATTGATTATCCTTTTCTCATCTTAGTGCCCTTCAGCTTAGCTCTTAGATTCATCTTTATATTGATGTTCCTTCCTTCATACATTCTAGAAAGAGAATCATACATATTCCTTGGTGACTCACTTCAGGGATCAAGTGATCTTTAATAGAGTTAGCAATGATCCTCATTTCTTTGACTAGGTCTTGTTCATGCTTATCCTTAGCTTCAACTTCTGTTGGTTGTGCAATCTCATCCTTGATGTAATTCTCAAGGCCATTCTCTCTAAGAATGAGACCAATCTTGTACTTCCATGCCAAGAATTTTTCTAGGCCTTCCAATTTGTCCTCAAGCTTAGTGCTTGGGGCCATCCTATCTAGTAGGTCACTAAAAATTGAAAATATTCAAAATGAAAAGCTGACCTTAGCAAAAGATATGCTTGATAGAGGTGATTTTGTTGATCCAATTGCTTTCTGTAGATCCCAAATATTCACCATTCAAATCCTACTTGCGAGGTTGCAACACTGCAGAATTTCTGGTTCTAGTTCATTGTAGTTTTATGGTTCATTACGAAACTAGGGTTTGTCTTTCCCAGATATTCAACCACCCAAAAATATCAATCCTGGACTCAATAGATGCACTATAGGGAGGCGAAAATTTCTATGAAAGCAAATCTTCAAAACTCCAAAATTTGTAGAAACCATAATTTCTTCCGTAGAGGAAGCATAGGGAGTTTCACCTTGTGAAGGCTCTCCTAATCAGGATAGCTCTGATACCATGTTGAGATTTTTAATACTAGACTAGATGTCATTAGTGTTCAATTAAAAATCAAATCAGTAGCATATCTAGAATCACTGATAGAAACACAATCACAATAAAGACACAACATTTATCCTAGGAAACCCTCAAGGGGAAGAAAACCGAGAAAAACTTCCTCTGTTTAAGATGTATAATAGATAACCCCAAAACAAGTATTATCCTCCTTGATATTCTCTCTCTCTCTCTCTCTCTCTCCCTCTAATATGTGCTACACAAGTTAGTGTATGTATGTCCAAATAAGAACCACAATTATTTTATTTATACACATTGAGCCAAGTGACTTTTACCCTAACCAACTTGTCCCCACTAAACTATCTGGGTCGAATTCACGTAGGAATACTAAAAAAAATACATTATATTATTCATTAGGGTACTAATGACTCGATTTACAATGGAGGATTTACCTCATGACTCTATGATGAACAAATACAATAGTAACACCCCGCTGGAGGAATAATAGCATCCCCCTTGGGTTACATTAGTAAAATACATTTAGAATATCCTTTGAACTTACAATATTCAACACTATTATCTGCTGAAACTTCCACGGGACTTAGTGGAATAATTAAATAATTTATTTAGGAAGAAATATTTAATGTGCCTTGGGATTACATTTGTCGACAAAGTATTATTTAGTTGGGAATTTAATAAATGCAACATTTGAAATAATTCATAGTAATTTTATTTTCCATGAATATATTTATTTTTGGATAAATGACAAAGATGATGTGGCTAGGAGGGAACATCTAGATAAAAGGATAAGAGATGGGTCCATTGAAATATTGACAAAAGGAAGAAAGAAACCAAAGCTAAAAATCAATTCAAAGAAGGAAAGTGTTAGATTTTTATCATTTAATCAATATGATATAGGATCTTTTCTGAGAGAATAACATGCACAGCAATAATCACAAAAAAAAGGAGACACAAATATTTTTCCTTGAGGAAACCATAAAGGAGAAAACCCCACAACTTCCTCAGAGATAGAGTGAGCACCAATAGCAAAATTAAAACCCAAAAACACAAAGATGATCTCCAACCGTTGTTCTCTCTCTCACTTGTGTGAGCTCCTCTTCTCTTACTCATGTGCTACAATTGAGTGAGTGTATGTTTAAAATAGAGAGTCTCACTCTCTATTTATACTTATTTTCCACTTGACATCACTACAAGGATGACATGAGTAGGAGAGTCTAATAACCCTAATAACCCTCAACTATGGGGACTATTACCCTAAATTACAATAGATGGTTAACCTCAATGACTTTACATGAATTTATTACATTAATGACTCTCCCGATTGGAGGAACAAACATCTCCATCAGGGTACAATGAAATACAATATAGAATATACAAGTGAATACATTCCTAAGTTACAAATACATCAACACTCCCTCTTAACTAGGAAGGTATTCTCTTGGCATAGTTCATTAGAAAAATTCTTCCATTGGATCATCATCATCATCACTGGATCATTAATACTGCTATCTTGAGAAAATGGTGTTATCTCTCAATTCTAATTGTCATAGGAAGTTCTACAGAGCCAACCCTTTTTCATGTTGGTTGTAGGCCTAGCCTCCATGTAGGTCTTCATATTATTCAACACTTATATATGACCATGGGAGGAACCAATCCTGCCACCATGTTAGAAATGTACATCACTTATATCTGACCATGGGAAGAACTAATCCTACCACCATGTCAAAAAGGAACAGCACTTACATCTGACCATGGGAGGAACCAATCTTTTCACCATGTCAGAAAGGCACAAAACTTATATATGACCATGGCATGAACCAATAACGCCACCATGTTAGAAAGCCACAACACTTATATATGACCATGGGAGGAACTAATCATGCCACCATGTCAGAAAGCCACAACACTTACATCTGACAAATATGGGAGGAACCAATATTGCCACCATGTTATAAAGGAACAACACTTACATCTTACCATGGGAGGAACCAATCCTACCACCATGTCAGCAAGGCACAACACTTATATCTGACCATGGGAGTAACCAATCCTTCCACCATGTTAGAAAGGAACAACACTTACATCTAACCATGGGAGGAACCAATCTTGCCACCATGTCAGAAAGGAACAACACTTACATCTGACCATGGGAGGAACCAATCTTGCCACCATGTCAGAAAGGAACATCACTTACATCGAACCATGGGAGGAACCAATCCTACGAGCATGTCAGAAATACTCAAGACTTACATATGACCATGGGAGGTGCAAACTGCCACCATGTCAGAAAGGGCTCAGCACTTACATCTAACCTTGGGAGGTGAAACCTACCCCCATCACTTCCCCTTGGAAGGAACCTCGATATGGAGAACACAAAGCTTCTCTTCTGAAGTACTCAAACTTAACTTTGGCCATTTCTAGCATAGAATCACATTAGGGCTGATTACATCCAAGGATAACCTGCGAGCTTCTCCAGGATTGATTACATCCAAGGACAACCTACAGGATTGTTTACATCTAAGCAACCTATGAGCTTTTCCAAGATCTTATGCTCAGACAACCTATCTCACCGGCTATGATATAACTCCCTATTTAGAGAGATCTTGATCTAGATCACAAACTAGAGCTTTACTGCTCCTTTGTACATCATAAAAAAATGCAAGCCAGATCAATCAAATCAAATAGTGGTTTTCAAAAGAAACATACCACCTCCCAAATAGCTGAGAAAGTGGCAACATATTTTGCCTCGGCTGTTCTCAGCACCATGCAGGACTTCTTCATGCTAAACCAAGAGATCACACCTGATCTCATACTAAAGCAACACTCTAAAGTGCTCTTCCTATCAATGGAAATGCCTACCCAATACAAATCTACATACTTGGTTTCTACCCTCCACGTTAATCTTCTGATTGGAGTCATACTTGAGCCCATAGCCAACTATACCCTTTGTTGATGTAATTGTAGCTTCGGAATGTATTCACTTGTATTTCTTATGTATTGTACCTCGATGTTTATTTCAGGAAGTTCTTGTAATGTAATTGAGTCATGTCATGCCCCGATGTTTCGATCGGGAGTTTCTATAATGTAAACAAGTCATGTCAAGTCAATGTGGGTAACCCTCTTATTGTTCAAGGGTAAAAGTCCCCGCAATTCTAGGGCCCAAGAGTTGTTAGACTCACCTGGTGAAGTCGACCCTAGTGAGTTATTGTCAAGTCAAGAATTAGTATAAATAGAGAGTGAGTCTCTCTTTTTAACACACACTTACTCACACTCAGTTGTAGCGCATAGCTGAGGGATAAGAAGTTGTTGGGGCTAGAAAGAAAAAGGCTACTGCTGTTAGGGGATCATCTTACTTTTGGGGGGTTTTACTTTTGGTGTTGATTCTATCTCTGAGTAAGTTGCATGGTTTTCTCCATTTATGGTTTCCATGAGGAAAAACACTGTGTTCATTGTCTCTTGTGTTTGATTGCTATGCTTGTTATTCTCTCAGTTAAAGATACTAATATAATGCTAGCTTAAATGTTAAAATCTAACATGGAATGAGAGCTAACCTAAGAAGAAGACATTGTGCAGCTGCAGGAACTAGGGATTCCTACTTCTTGGATCTCTCTCCACAAATTTTCATCATAATAAGGTTGGGATGACTCTCCTCCCTAGGGTGCATCTTTCTGTCAAAACAGATTCTGATTCTAATCTTTTTCAGTTTTGGACCCGTCACTACTGCCAAAAATTAGGGATTTCCATAGAAGTGGAATTTTTGAGTGAGCCTAGGCTTGGATTGATCTCCTCCTCAAAATCAAAGTTTAGAGATCAATATCAAAGAATTTGGTTGGATGGAACTCCAGTAAATTCAAACCCTAATCTGCTCCTGAACCGACACTACATGAATTTAGCTCCAAATCCAAATCCGACATCTTGACCTGGTAAGATCTAAATATTTTGCATTTCCATTTGAGGTTCTCAGTTAAGACGTCTCATCATACCAAGCTTGATGAAAATCTTGAGGGAGATGATAACTTATGAGCCTGGAAGTATAGGATCTCCCTGGTCCTAGAAGAAAATGAGTTGGACTCCTACATCAATGAGGAGGTTCCAGTTCCAGAGGAAGATGAGGCTAAGGCCTTACATAAGAATAAGTTGGTTATGGCAAAGAGGATTATTGCTGATTCAATCAAGGATCACCTCATACCACAGGTGTCCTCCCTCAAGAAACCTAAAGCTATGTTTGATGCCCTAACCAAACTGTTTGAAGGGAAGAACATAAACCAGAAGATGACTCTAAGGAACTAGTTGAAGAATGTAAAGATCTAGAATGAGGATACCATCCAGTCATACTTCACAAGGGTCTCCCGGATCAAAGAACAACTTGAAGCAGTAGATGAAGAAGTGGAGAATGCATAAATTGTGATGAAATCCTTGAATGGTCTCCCTAGGTCATGGGATTCTTTCATCCAAGTAGTATGTGCTAGGAAGAAGCTAATCAAGTTCAGTAGACTGTGGGAAGAATGTTCACAAGAAGAAGCTTGAATAGTATCTCGAGAAGAAAAGATGGGAAGTAAGCATCATCACCAAGGTAAGCATTCTCTTCAGAAAGATAATTTTGTGAAAAAGGATCCATCCAAACTCAGATGCTATACATGTGATGAAAGAGGACACTTTGCTAGAAATTGTCCCATGAATAAGGGTGGATCTAAGAAGAAGAAGAACTCCAAAAGAAGATATCATGCTCACACTGTTGAGGATGATGATCCTCCTAGAAGGAGAGTAAAACAAGAAAGTGAAGACTCTTCAAGTGATGAAGAATATGTTTTGATCTCTGCTCTCATGGGTACTGTCACACATGGAAGCAAATATTGGCTTATTGACAATGGGGCTTCCAAACACATGACAGGATTCAAAGAATATTTTGAGAAACTATCCGAACATAATTCACCCCATACGGTGAAACTTGGGGATGACTACCAATATCCCATAAAAGGTAGTGGTGAATCCTCTTACAATCTAGACTCTGGAAAGTCTATGAAAATGAATGATGTCTTGTTTGTACCAGGATTAAAGAAGAATCTTCTCTCCATATCGGCACAAGATGCAAAAGGAAAGAGGGTTGCATTTGTAGATGGCCAAGAGGAAATACTATCGACGATGCAATAGTAATTGGAGAACAAGAAGGAGGATTATACAAATTGAAGGGCCATCCAAAAAAAGCTTTGGTCCATGACACATTAGAGCCAAATGAACTTTGGCATAGAAGGCTTGCACATGTGCATTGCAGAGCACTACCACTTGCAAGCAAAGTTGTTGAAGGTCTTCCAAAAATTCAAGAAAAACATGAAGGAGTCTACAAAGGATGTGCGAAAGGAAAGAACACAAAGAAGACAGTTCCAAGTAGCAAAAGAAAAGCAAAAGGAATCTTGGAAATCATTCACTCCAATGTATGCAGTCCAATGTCATCCAGTTCTTTAAGCGGGTATGTATACTATGTTTCTTTTATTGATGATTTTTCTAGGAATACATGGATATATTTTATGAAGAACAAAGATGAATTTTTCAACAAATTCAAGGAATTCAAAGCCTTGATCGAGAACCACACTGAAAAGAAGATCAAGACCTTTCGATCAAATAATGGCAGAGAATTCACATCAAATGAATTCAAAGAGTTATGCAAATATTCAGGGATTAAGAGGGAGTTATCCACTCCATATAATCCACAACAGAATGGGGTTGTAGAAAGGAAGAATAGAACTATCATGGAAGCTGCAAGAGCAATGCTTCATGATCAAGATCTTCCCATGTATATATGGAAAGAAGCTGCCACAACAACGGTGTATGTATAGAACTATACTCCACACAGAGTAGTCGAGATTAAGACACCTGAAGAAGTATTTTATAGCAAGAAACCAGAAGTCAGTCATCTCAAAATATTCGACTATCTAGTATACATACACATTCCAGAAAAAAAAGAGGAAAAAGTTAGATCCTTTAGGAAAGAAGGGTATATTTGTGGGATACTCTGAAATCTCAAAGGCTTACAGAATATATTTCCTAGGATTCAAGAAGATCGACATCAGTAGGGATGTAACATTTGACGAAGACTCAGCTTACAAGAAATATAGAAACAAACATGCTGAAGATCTTAAAGAATTAGAAGCACCCAGAATTCATCACACAACCATGAGTGAAGAAACTCAAGAAGAAGATCAAGAATTTGAAGAACCTCAAGAACCTGTAGATCCACCTCAAGAGAAGAATCCTCACAAGAGGAAACATTCTTGGGTATGAGAAGATATCCAAGTTGCGGAAAGATATGGGGCTCCAGAAGAGAACCACAGAGAAAGAAAGAGGACTAGGTCCTGCACCGAGTATGTAGCTTTATTATGTGACTTTATTAATAAATAACCTTCCAGCTATGAAGAAGCTGCAAAAAGGAAAGAATGGAAGGATGCTATGATCGAATTGTATCAATCGATCATGAAGAATTATGTTTGGAATGTTGTCCCAAGACCAAAAGGGAAGTCTGTTGTAACTTCCAAATGGATCTACAAGATCAAGCATGCTACAGATGGTAGCATAGAGAAATATAAAGTAAGATTCGTGGCTCGTGGCTTCTCACAGAAAGAAGGAATAGATTATGAAGAAACCTTTGCACCTGTAGCCAGATACACTTCCTTCAGATTAGTACTTGCTCTGGCTGCAATAATGAAATGGAAGATACACTAAATGGATGTCAAGATTGCTTTCTTGAATGGTATAGTGGAAGAGGAAGTGTATGTAGAGCAGCCACTCAGTTTTGAGACACATGACAGGGAGTCTCATGTGTGTAGATTGAAGAAATCTATGTACGATTTGAAACAGGAACCCAAGACATGGTACAACATAATTTATGGATTTCTATCTAGTTTGGGCTTTACCAAAAGTAATGCAGATTCCAACCTTTACTACAAGGTTGAAGATGGTAAACCAGTAATACTCCTACTATATGTAGATGATCTGTTTGTAACATGTATGGATGGGTTAATTGCTGATACAAAGAGGAAGCTTGCTATCGAGTTCAAAATGAAGGACTTGGATATGATGTACTATTTTCTAGGCATGGAGGTGTGTCAGAATGCGGATGGAATCTCCCTTGAACAAGGGAAGTATGTAGTAGAGATCCTAAAGAGGTTTGGGATGATGGAATGCAAGGCCATGACCACACCTATGGCATCGAACCTGAATCTATTGAGTGATGCTTCATCAGAAGCAGTTGATGCTACGATGTATCATCAGATGATTAGGTCCTTGATGTACTTGATGAACACGAGACCATATATTTGCTTTGCTATGAACAACTTGAGCCAGTTCCTAATAGATCCAAGACATGTTCACTTGATTGCTGCAAAGCATATTATGAGGTACCTGAGGGGTACATTTTATTATGGGCTCAAGTATGAGGTGAATCAAAAGATTAACCTGGAGGGTTATGTTGATTTAGATTGGGCGGGTAGTGCCATCGATCGGAAGAGCACTTCAGGGTGTTGCTTTAGTATGGGATCAGGTGTGATCTCTTGGTTTAGCAAGAAGCAATCATGTGTGGCACTGAGTATAGCTGAAGTAGAGTATGTCGCAGCTTGTTCAACTAGTTGTGAGGCAGTTCGGCTGAGGAAGCTACTGTCTGATTTATTTGATCTCCAGTTGGATGCTACTTGTATACAGTGTGACAACCAGAGTTGTGTGAAGTTGTCGGAGAACCCAGTGTTCCATGACAAGTCGAAGCATATCGAGATCAAGTATCACTATATCATGGATTTGGTGCAAATGGGAGCAGTGAAGCTCCATTATGTTGTGACAGACAAACATATAGCTGATGTGTTGACAAAGCCATTAGCCAGAGTGAAGTTTGAGTACTTCAGGGAGAATCTTGGTGTTCTCCAGATCGAGGTTCCCTCCAAAGGGAAGTGATGAGTCTGTGATCCATTATGACATAGTGAGAGGATTGGTTCCTTCCATGGTTAGATGTAAGGGCTGATCCATTCTGTCATGGTGAGAGGATTTGTTCCTTCCATGTCAGATGTGAGTGTTGAGGCATTCTTATGTGACTGTATGATTGGTTCCTACATGATCAGACATAAGCGTTAAATGTCATTCTTTGAATGGAGGCACCTAGTCAGTTACCAGGAAATCTCAGTCTGGGACTAAGGTCCATTCTAATGTGACTGTAGGATTGGTTCCTACCTGATCAGATGTGAGTGTAGAGCCATTCTAAGGAAATTTTAGGATTGGTTCCTACAATGATCAAATGTAAGTGTAGAGCCCTTTCGGCATGGAGGATTGGTTCCTTGCATGGTCAAATGTAAGTGCTGGGCCTTTCTGGGTAACCCTCTTATTGTTCAAGGGTTAAAGTCCCCATAGTTTCAGGGCCTTAGTGTTGTTAGACTTACCTAGTGAAGTGAGACCTAGTGAGTTATTGTCAATTCAAGAATTAGTATAAATAGAGAGTGAGTCTCTTTATTTAGCACACACTCGCTCACACTCAATTCTAGTGCATAGATGAGGGAGAAGAAGTTGTTGGGGCTAGAAAGAAAGAGGATCCCGCTGTCAGGAGATCATCTTACTGTTTTGGGGTTTTACTTTTGGTGTTGATTCTATCTCTGAGGAAGTTGCAGGGTTTTCTCCATTTATGGTTTCCCCAAGGAAAA
>LPNX010882315.1:47295-75786 GCA_001517045.1 Pseudotsuga menziesii
TTGTGCTCATTGTCTCTTGTGTTTGATTGTTGTGCTTGTTATTATCTCAGTTAAAGATCCTAATATAATGCTAGCTTAAATGTTAAAATTTAACACCCTTTAGGTACCTTAGAATATGCTTTGCAACAATCAGTTAGGAACTGGCTCAATGTGTTCACAAAAAAGAAAATATATGTTCTCGTATTCATCAGGTACATCAAGGAACAAATCATCTGACTATACATCATGGCATCAACCGTCTCTAATGAAGAATCACTCAATATCTTCAGGTTCGATTCCATAGGTGTCGCCATGGCCTTGCAGTCCATCATCCCAAACCTCTTTAGGATATCCACTGCATACTTCCCTTGTCCAAGGAAGATTCCATTCACACTATGCCACACCTCCATGTATAGAAAGTAATGCACCATACCCAAGTATTTCATCTTGAACTCGGGAGAAATTCTCCTTCTTGCAACTTTAATGAGTTCCACTTTTTCTGTCAGGGACAAGTCATCGACATATAATAGGAGCATCACTGGTATTCCACCCGTATCCTTGAAGTAAAGGTCGGAATCCGCTTTACTCTCAGTAAATACTAGAGAAATCAGTAATTTGTCCATCCTATTGTACCATGTCAAACCTCAAGATCTTCTGCAGTCACTCCCTCTAAAGTGGAGCATCATTCTCCCTCTACCTTTTGTATTCTATGTATTGAAACATTTTGTACTGGAGTAACAAGTAGCTTCCTATACTACTAATATTCTATGTATTCATAGGGTCACTGGATACCAAGATCCTCTATCTTGAACCTTTTCAAAAGTTCATCTTGCACCCATATGTGATCTTGTCATCCTCTACAGGATTTCATCTTAAACCTTGTAGCAAAGGTTAAGATCTTCATTACTCTAGGTGATCTCCTAGCTCCTTGTTGATCCCATATTTGTTATCATTTTTGGCAGTAAAATTACGCATTTAAACATATGTTTTGTTATCTTTTTACATATTTTATGTCAAACAGATCACTATTCATCCCTAGGTATGAATGTATTCAATGTTTATGTAAAATCTATTTATTATTATCATTTTACGATTTTAATGATTAAAATTAACATTGTTTGAAGCGCATTTGATATATTAATTTATGTGCATATGTGTTTGCAGGTTATATAGTATTTTGGACAAATTAACAAAAAGACACGCATTTAGTAGAATATGCACATAGCATGTCCAGTTTACCATCCAACTCGCTGATTAGGCTATGCGATATTCAATTGCAGGTTTCCAGGCATTAAAATGTAGCACGGGATTGATTTTTCATACCTTAGCGCGCCAACAAACAAACCATGCGTTCAGCTAGATATGCGTAGAGCATATCCACCTCACTGTTCATCTTACCGTCTAGATCGCGAACCAGACTACACGCTGTTGAAGACAAATTCCGAGTGTTAAAGCATGAAATAGTTTTGCAAAATTTTTATCATATGGGTGATAGCATGGCTCTTGTTCTAGAAGACTCACCATCATGCAGCCTCTTCTTGACACCACACCACCAGCCCACACATTTGAATGATGCAACGATTCTCATTCTAGATTATTCGTCTCCGTGTGCTCTCCTCTGTCCAACACCACTCCACCAGCCACGCTAAAGGAGTTGTATGCCATATCACGCATGTTGAAGAAATTCGTTCGCGCTGAAGAAGGAATAGTGATGTGTGTTGGAATTTGATTAGTTGATTGCAGTAATGGTTGACTAAATTTAGAGAGTAGTTGTCCACCAAAGGGTCGAATTTTTCATCCCCGTATAAATTGTGTATATAAACCCCTCCATGCGTAGAGATAAAGAGTTGATCATTTCATTAGTTGAAGAGTCATTTTTAAAGATAAGAACTCTGTACTTTTGTTCCATATTTTAATAGAAGATGTATGTTCTGCTGTTTATGATTGCATTTGAGTAACCATTAGCCAGGCACCACCCCTGATTGCTGAGAGGTCCCCTCATCAACCAGAGATTTCTTTTCTTGTAGTTTCATTATCTTTCTTCTTTTTTGTAGTTAGTTTAATTTCTAGTTTGTTTCTATTATTAAATTACTGTAAACGCTTATTTCATTTACTTCCTGTAATGCATTTTATTTCTGAATTTAAATAGTTAGTTGTGCGCATAGTTTGCTTTCAATTTAGTTTTAGTCATTTTATTTCCAGCTTTACTATTCAGTTTTATTTGCAAGTAGATAGAATAGATTGCTTTTATCAAGTTAAGAATAGATTCAATTCTGTTTATTTCCTTTCTATTATAAATTCATTCAAGTTAAAGTTCAGTATTGCTTCTTAATACGCAATGATTTCTTTTTATGGATTTGTTTAAGTTTATTTCATTGTCAAATTTGATTATTAAGTAGGTTTATTTACTGCCTCTCTGCATTGTATTTACATGTGCATAAATTCAGCTGAAGATTAGATCATTTAGGTTATTTTCTGTTATTTTAATTGTGCAGACTGTCATTCAGACATCTTGTTTAAACTGTCATTCAGCCACCCCTTTCAAACCTGCAATTCAGTATGTCATTTACCCTGTTGTTTCATTTTTAGTGTTTTTAATGTGTTTTGAAATTGTTTTAAGTTCCGTTTCTTTAGTATTTGAAGTATGCTTTGAATGTAATAGTTAGGTGGTAGTTCTATTTAACATTAAAGTTAAATTTAAATTGTGTTAGGTTATTTATTAGAATTTTATCCTTATCCCTACCTATTTTCACCTTGAACATGTTTTGAGCTATGTTATGTTGTGTTTTTAAGCTTGTTTCTGATTCCTTTTACTGTTATATTGTTTTGTGCTCATGCCTTTGGATTAATTTATCTGTTTTCATTGAAAACTTAGTATTAGATGTGTTATCCTTAGGAAAATATACTAGTACATTATAGGTTGTTCCTTTTTCATTGTGTTATTACTGAAAAGGACTTGTAGGATAGAATTCAAAGCCATTCCTATTAAGTTTTCTACTTGTTTCTTTTTATTAATATTTCTTTATTAAGTTTTCTACTTGTTTATTTTATTAAGTCTTTTACCTATTTATGAGTTAGGCCTTCCTTGCATCCTAGTTTCCCATTTGAAAA
Organism: Pseudotsuga menziesii; assembly: GCA_001517045.1. Classification (NCBI taxonomy): domain Eukaryota; kingdom Viridiplantae; phylum Streptophyta; class Pinopsida; order Pinales; family Pinaceae; genus Pseudotsuga; species Pseudotsuga menziesii. Next base: position 50,386 of record LPNX010882315.1, read on the forward strand.
GTTAGTTGTTGATAGTATCTTTTCAATTTAAAGTTATTTGCTTATGAAATAAATTATCAATTATTTGGCTTAGTATTCTATTCCAGTTCAATTACCTTAATAGTTGAATTCTGAGGAGTTTGACTCGATTTTTCATTTTGAAAGATCTTTCGACCTTTTGTTTGTTAAAATATTTCCACGATGCCATAGGAATCCCTCTACCTTCGCATATATTTTGTGTCAACTCTAAGCCTACCAACCCTAGTCGATAATTAAATATTAGGTGAATTAATCTAGATGATATAACACCCAACATTTTGGCATCGTTTTCAGGGAGTTGTTTTGTAAGTTACAATAGATAGACTTCTTTATGAATCTTAGTAATAGGCTTGTGGCTGGGGAGCAATAAGATGAGAGGTAAGAACCTACACATTTGTTATAATAGGAACCCCCAAATCCAGCAATAGTAGTAGCATAGATTTTTATTTAATTTAAGTTTTTCATGAGCAGGCTTAGAGATCCTCAGGGTAGATTTGTTAATACAGGAAAACTTATTGAAATTCATACTAACTTTTACAGGGGACATAATACCCCAACCACTAACTCAACAGAAAGGTATCGAAAGACGCCTGTAGGAAGTAGTTCTACCCAAAAAAAAAGGAGATTCTCTCAGGAGATATTACCGGGGAATCCATAGAAGGAGAAGGAACCTTGGCAAGAGGTCCTAAGGACCTCATTTCTAAGGAAGTTCAAGAGGATCAGCCACTAGGAACCTATAACCCTCCACTAGTCTTGAATCCAAATAAGACGATTTTTTCACTAATAGGAGATCTGAATTTCATTGACTTTGTTGATCCTTCCGTGGTAAAATATGTCTTTGGAAACTCTGTAGATCCAGTTATCTCACAAATTGAAACATCCACGGTAGAACCTACTATCCCTCTAGGATTCAATAAAAACATGGTCGATTAGAGGAATATCTCTCCCAAGAAAGAACGCTGGGACGCCCCATTATCACCTCGAAAGGAGCATCCTAGGTATATTTACGTTAAAAACGGATCCTATATGGAGAGATGGGGAGAGAAAGAAGATCATGATGAATTTAGAAATGACAAAGGAAAAGGGGAGAGTTGAACTGAGGTTACCTTCAGGTTTCCTATTTTTGACACTATGCAGGATGTAACTATGAAAAAAATCCCTCCTTCCTCCTTACCTGCTTTCTATGGAAAAAGTAATGAGGATCCAAACACATTCCTATTTGAGCTCGATATCCTTTGTAGGAGCTATAATTATCTATAATATGATCACAAACTAAAACTATTTCTCGCTACAATAAAATATTCCTCCTTGAGATGGTTCATGGGATTAGGCGAATCCACTATCAAGACTTGGGATGATATGAGAACCTCATTCTTGTGAAAATATCAAGAGTATTGCAAACCTAAGGACTCCCGACATGATATATTCAAGATACAACAACTTGAAGATGAAATCTTGGAGGATTATCTCGAGAGGTTTGTTTATACATTACATAAATCAAAATGTAGTGACCTCCAAGAAGATGCAGTACATACACTTTTCCTTAAAGGAATCTCCGAGGACTTCTTAGAAAGTCTTAATCTCATGGCAACTGGCAATATTTCTCATAAAACCTTTGCACAAATTGGTCAGATGTGTACAAATTATTCTAGAAGTAGGGGCAAAGCTGGGAAAAACTTTCGAGAGCCTTATAGTAGAAATGTAAGAGGAAACATTCCTAGTTAAGGTGGAGTTACAAGGGTAGAGTTAGGAAACCTATTGGATAATTTCAAGACTAGTATCTTAGGAGAAATGGGTTCTTAAATAGATGCTTTACAAGCCAAGAAAAGGAAAAATGAAGAATGATCAACAATGATAATTTTTTGTCCAATATGTAGGACCAAACATCCCCAAAGGGGATTCCCATTAGACAACATCTCTGTATTTCACATATGTACAGAAGAGCATCCAACAAATAACTGCCCATCCTTTCCTGGGTTGCAAGCCATCTATAAGAGTTGGGATGTAGCTGAAACATCTAGGAGGCCTCCTTGGCAACCTAAATACCAACTGGCATATCAGAACTTTCCACCACAACCTCCACTCTATTATCCTCCATATCAGCCACCTCAACAATGGAACAATTCAATTTTGTAGGATTGGCCACCTCAATACCCTCCTCCTCAATTTACGCAGCAGCAATATTGGTTACAAGGGTTGAGAGGACAACCATACCCCCATTCACAACCTATATTTGCACCTAATCATCCTTATCCTCAACACCAAACACATTTCCAACATATTTCACCTAGATTTGTACCTCCAGTTCCTTTCATCACACAACAACCTCATCACTTCTAGAACACAAATCCTCCTCGACTGACATTATTACCTGCACAACTGATACCTAACCCAAATAATAAACCAACTCAAGCTCTTAACAGTATTGAGTTTCAAACTCTTCCATCGTACCTTATTTCAGCTGTACCTATACATGAGATTCAATTACGATCTGGAAGAGTCGTGAATGACAAACCTAAGTCATCAGTCATCATTCATGAGAAAAATGAAGAAGAAGAGGATTGAAATGAACCTGTGAATGATGCCATTTTGGAAGATGTGAACATTTCAAAGATTCCAGTACACACCCATCCTCTGCAAGAAAATATTTAGGCACAAAGAGTTCCTCCATTCCTAGAAAGAATAGTGATAGAAAAACCTGTAGTTCATTCAGAGTATGACATTTTGAATGAATTAAAGAATGTCTACGTCAAAATACCTCTATTACAAGCTACGAGGGACATACCAATCTACATCAAGGTAATAAACGAGCTATGCATTAAACGCCCAGGGAAGAAGCAAAACGACCCTCTCACAATTCCCATTATAGGAGAGATGTCTGAATGTATGACAACTCAGTCCCGGATTGCAAAATATACAAATCCAAAAGCCCCAGAAGTGACTGTAATTATAAACAAAACCGCCATAGAAAATACATTAATCGATTTAGGATCCGCCATCGACATGATGATTACCGCAGTCTTAAAATTTTTACAATTAGGACAATTTATCTGACCTACCCCTTCCATCCTAGAACTAGCAGACCGTACCACAATAAAACCTGCTGGAGTCCTGGATGGCATTATCGTATCAGTAGCATCATGGGAATACCCTATCAACTTTATTTTCATATAATCAAAGGATACTTCTAAAGGGAATCCTATTATATTGGGAATACCATGGTTAGCTACTGAAAATGCTTTTATAGGATGTAGGGATGGAGAGATGACCATTTCCAATGGGTTGTCTACATAGAGACTTATTTTATACCCCCCAACACAACCAATAATTGAAAACTCATGGTGGTTAAATTGTTCTTTTGGGGATGAATAATTTGCTGACCTCTCCCTCCCTATTGATTTCTCCTGGTCACTTCAGGAGTAGACCACTGAGAATGTATTAAACCAGTTTTTTTCTTCAACAACTTGTACATATTTTCCTCAATCTTTTTCTCAATTCGATCAGATTTTTGGAGAGGAGTTTCAAGAGAATATGGATCTCTCAATGTTTCTGGAGACACCTTGTGTCTTCACAATTGAAGAGCATACAGGACCCTATACCATACCTTGTGAGGTTTTCACTGAGAAATTTCTACATATAAACGCAGGGCTAAGTAAAAACCAACAAGCACAACCACTTAAAGTTCTTAAAAAACAAGCTAGAGCATTTGCATGGGAATACACTGATATGAAGGGTATACACCCTGACACCTATATTCACCATATTTATATGGATCCAAACATTTCACCTGAAGGCAGTCGTAGAGGAGGATGAATCCTGCTCTAAAGGATATAGTAAAAGAATAATTACAAAAACTCCTCACTGTTGGTTTCATCTATCGTATCTCCGATAGTAAATGGGTGTCTCCTTTAGTAGTAGCCCCAAAGAAAGTCACAGGGAAATGGCACATTTGTGTTGATTTTAGGGAGATAAAAAAATCCACACTTAAATACGACTTTCCTTCACCTTTTATTGATCAAGTGTTAGATACCCTGTTAGGTAAACAATAATTTTCCTTTCTTGACGGATATAGTGGTTACAACCAGATTTTAATAGCACCTGAATATCAAGACAAGACCACTTTTACATGCCCTGGGGAACATATTCTTATAGAGTTTTTCCATTTGGCCTATGTAATGCACCTACCACTTTTCAGTGAGCAGTCTTAGGAATTTTTTTTGATCTTATACATGACTGTGTGGGGGTATACATGGATGATTTTATGGCCTATGGTAATACCTTTCAAGAATCTATTGACAACCTCGAGAAGGTCCTGATCCAATGTCAAGAAATGAATTTATCCCTTAGTTATGAAAAATTTAAAATGTTACTGACAGAGGGTATAGTTTTAGGACACCATGTTTCCTCCCAAAGAATTAAGTTAGATCCTACTAAGATCGAAGTTATTATTAGCCTTCCCTCTCCAAAAACTCAAAAATAGGTAAGAAGCTTTCTTGGTCATGTAGGATATTACCACCACTGTATTGAAAATTTCACTAAAATATCTACACCAATGTTTAAATGCAGCTTACAAAGGATGTATAATTCCAATGGACAGAATCTTGTCAAAATTATTTTGAAATTCTAAAAGCTGAACTATCTGTGGCACCAATACCCAGGGTTCCCAATTGGTCCCTTCATTTTCATATATCCATCAATGCATCTAATATGAACATAGGAGGGGTCCTCGACCAAAAAGAGGGACAAGCACCTTATGCCATTTATTTTATTAGCAATAATTTGACTCCTGCCGAACTAAATTACACTGTTACTGAAAATATTTTTTGGCAGTTGCTTATTCTATTAATAAATTTCTCCATTACATTACAGGTTATGAAGTTTTTGTGCATACCAATCAGTCTTCCATTAGATTTCTAATGACTAAACCAATTACAAATGGTAGAGTGACTTGGTGGCTTCTTCTATTGCAAGAATTTAACATCACCACCATTGACCGACCTGATAAAGAAAATCTAGTAGCAAATTTCATTTCCCATATTCAACATGAAGACGGTACCAAACCTATTGACGAAACTTTTCCTGACGAACATCTATTTGTTGTATCTATTCAAACCCCCTGGTTCGCAGATATTGCTAATTATTTAGCAATTGGGAAAATACCAAACCATTTGTCCCCACATGAGAAGCGTTGTATTATAGTTCATAGTTCGAATTATTCTTGGGTTGATAATGATCTCTTCCACACTAGTCCAGATCTTATTATTATTGACAATGTGTGCGAGAGGATGAAATGATAGACATCCTCCATGAATGCCATGATGGACCATGTGAAGGACATTTTTTTGATAAAAGGATGACTTACAAAGTATTACATTCTGGTTATTGTTGATCAAGAAGTTTTAAGGATGCTGCCAAATATGTCAAAGGATGCAATATTTTCCAAAGAATGGGTAGACCTACATCCTCTAATCAAATGCCCCTACAACCCCAAGTCATGATTGAACCCTTTGATAAATGGGCTCTTGATTTTGTAGGACCAATTTCTCCCATATCTCGTAAAAAGAAGTATATCCTAGTTTGCACAGACTATGTCACCCAATGGGTAGAAGCTAAATCTTTGTTTAGGGCTACATAGAAATTAGTGGTAGAATTTATATATGAAGAAATATTCACCCAGTTTGGTGTACCTAAAGAAATTGTCACAAACGAAGGTACTCAATTCACTTCCAAATTAATGAAAGAACTTACTACGAAACATGGCATTCAACATTGCAAATATTCACCTTATCACCCTTAGGATAATGGTCAAGTAGAATCAACCAATAAAGTATTAGAGGCCATTTCAACCAAAACCATTCACTTACATCATAAGGATTGGGCAGATAGACTTCCGGAGGCTTTATGGGCCTATAGGATGACATGGAGAAACACTACCAGACATACCCCCTATGAGTAGTGTATGGAAAACAAGTCCTTTTACCTATTAAATTTCAAGTTAAAACCTTTCATATGGAAGCATAATTAGGCATGGATTTGGATGAAGCACAGAAACAACGAATATTACAGATTAATGAGTTAGATGAGGTTACACAAGATGCACTCCAAAGAACCATGCTAATACAAAATCAATGAAAGACATGGCATGATAAATTTATTAAGCAAAAGCAATTTAATACTGCAGATTGGGCACTACTATTCGACTCACAGTTTAAAATTTTCAAAGGAAATTTAACTACTCATTGGATGGGCCCATATGAAGTAGTTACATATTTTGACAATGGGTCAGTAGAAATTAATACAATTGATGGCTCACAAATTTCCTTTGTAGTAAATGGACATAGACTTAGACTTTATCACCCACCAACATCTAAACGGGACTTCATACAAAATGTTTTGCAGTGGAGAGAAATGGAATTAGTTGAATGGGAGCTATTCCTCCTCCTCCTGATCCTTAAAAAAGTATTTTGGGTTATCATCACTTGTATATGTGTATACATGTGTTTGTTATTTTGAACAAATAAGAGTCATTTCTGAAGAATTGCTTACAAGGGACTCTTTTTCTTTTTATAATGTTATATATGTTTTCATGAATAAATTGAACCATCTAACAAGCGGTTTTGCAGTTTGATTACAAGTACTTTATCTATATAAGCTGCTCATGGAGTATTACTTGGAAAAGGGAAGTATGTTAAAACACTCATCAGGTATCTTAACCTTTCTTGGGGTACTTTTGAAATTTGCAGCTTATAGTTAAAATTCAAAAAATAACAACCCTCTGTATATCATTCTTAACCAGCTCTTCTATGATTCATATTGTTCTTGGTATTTTGATTTAGGCATGTATATTTCTGATTTGTTTTTTGAACAGTTGCTTGACAGACCTACTTTCATTAGTATATTTGTCACAATATCATCTTACACCTATGGATTACTAGTTCATCCTATACTTGTTATCAAAATTTGTCTCTCGAGTATTTTGGTGATAACTTGAGAGTAAGTGGAATTTTTGTCTGTGGGGAACATTACTTATATTTTATGAAGAAGGACTGTAAGGTCAAAGAACAACTTTAAGTTATTCTCTTTTGACATGATCTATGGTTAAGGCCATTATGAAATTACTTATAAGTTTATTTTACAAAATTGAATTATGTGCTTAGCAGGACATAAAACGCTTTAGTACCAATTGACTTTCATATATTTAATATCATTATACAAGGAAAACCCGCCAGGGTATTGAACATGCCTGCTGGCAGTGAGTCAATGCTAAGTAAAAACTTAAAACATGGAAGCTCGATAAATGCAAGTAAACCCATCGGGATACTGAACAGGCTTGCTGGCAGCATGACTATGCTTGCATGGTACCAAGGTAAACCCGTTGGGGTACTGAATAGACCTACTGGCAGCAGGGCAATATCGGGTAAAAGAGATTTGGTTAATGCACTGCAATGCACATGGTTCGTAGAACAATGATAATATAAAGAAAAATTTTTAGAATTTATGGATAAACATGTCATGGTCAATTGTTTATAATGTCATTTGAGAATGGTTGTAAGTTGGGCTTAGCCCTAGCCATCTAATTCAACAAATACCTAGGATGTCATTCTCCTAGAAATGGGACCCATAGTTGTAATCTCACACACTCCGAGGTAAACTTAAAATATTTTGTGATGTCAGGATATCTTTAAAATGAGGCATGGATGACTAGATTTTCCTATGGAATTCTTTTGGTTATATTATCCTCATTTAAGTGGTCTTTCTAAGCACTGTTATATTTTTCATGAATATACATATCTGAATCACTTTCATTTACTAGTTAGTTTTTCTTTTTCTTTTACAAAATAATAAACAACATGATAGAACTCTTTGATTTTTTTGGAAAAATCAATTCTTCTCTCTTGTATGGCTTGAGAACACCCCATATATTTGGTTTGGGGGATGATTAGGAAAAATTAGACTTTTTATTTTTTATTTTTCATTATTTATGACAGATCTATTTATCTCTAACAAATGATAAGTGTTTTTAGGATAATGTAAGCAGTGGAACTTGGTTACAACATGAAGCATATGTTCATAGAAAAATCAATATGGAGGACTATATAAAGGATCGAATGAAGGTCCAAATGAAATACCAAATAACGATCTGAATAAAACATTGTGATATTAAAGCACTTATGATTAAAATTTGCTAACCAAATTTTGTTTTTCTGGAAAATAGTTTTCACCTCCATGTGCACGCTTTGACCTTTAAAAGTTATTAGTCATCATTTCACTATTGGAAACCCTATCCTCTTACCCAATCATGCATGTAAACTATCAAATGACTGATATTCTCGTTAATCAAGGTTATTGAAAATGCGATTTATGCCTTCGTGTCATACATTCAACCTGTCCAAAGTTTTACTCTGGACATGGTTGAACTAATTTCAAACCTTATGAATTTACCCATTAGTGCATATGCTTGATAATGACATACGTTTCAAGGTTCGTTATGATAGCGTGATATATTAAATAGGCCAAACTTCTTGCTATTACATTCTTTTTCATTTCCATTATTTCTATAGAGTTGTTTCAGCCATTTTCTTCTTACACTCTCTACAAAAAGATTTTAGATCAAAACTATTGAACAATGCCGAATTGTTTTGAACCCGAGAGCTATCAAATCAAGAATGTTGAAGAACTCAACAAAGACATTTAATTTTCATACAACGTTTGACATGAAAGACATGCTATTTTTGAAATCACAGGCCAAAAGATTGAAGTTTAAATCACCTCCTTCATCTGCCAGGTCGAAGGAAGCTGCTAGTGTAGCTCCGCTTTCTTCCTAAGTTATCTTCCTTTTTGCTCAATGGGACCTGGAATTTCTCCAGTTTAGGGGAATGTTAATCACAGATTTGTTATCATTTTTGGCAGTTAAATTACGCATTTAAATATATGTTTTTTTTATATCTTTTTACATATTTTATGTCATGCATATCACTATTCAGCCACATGTATGAATGTATTTAAGGTTTATGTAAAATCTGTTTATTATTATCATTTTACAATTTTATTGACTAAAATTGACATTGTTTGAAGGGAATTTGATATATTAATATATGTGCATATTTGTTTGCAGGTTATATAGTATTTTGGACAAATTAGCAAACAAACATGCACTCAGCCGAATATGTGCCTACCATGTCCATCTTACCATCCAACTCGCAGATTAGACTGTGTGATATTCGTTGGAAGGTTTCCAGGCATTAAAATATTAGCACAAGATTGATTTTGCAAACCTTAGTATGCCAACAAACAGACAATGCGTTCAGCTAGAGATGCGTAGTGCATATCCAACTCATTGTTCATCTTACCATCCAGATCACTAATCAGACTGTGTGCTGTTGAAGATAGATTCCAAGTGTTAAAGCATGAAATGGATTTTCAAACTGTTAATCGTCCATGCGTATGGGTGATAGCATGGATCTTGTTCTATAAGAATCACCAAATTGTTGCCTCTGCTTGACACCACACCATCAATCCATGCGTTTGAATGATGGAATGATTCTCGTTCTAGAAGACTCACCTCCGTGTGCTCTCCTCTATCGAAGACCACTCCACTAGCCATGCTAAAGAAGGAGTTGTATGCCACATCACGCACACTGAAGAAATCCGTCCGCGCTGAAGAAGGAATAGTGTTTTGCATTGGCGTTTGATCAGTTGATTGCAGTAATGGTTGACTAAATTTAGAGAGCAGTCAACCACTAAAGGGTCAAATTTCTCATCCCTGTAAACATTGTGTATATAAACGCCTCCATGCGCAGAGCTAAAGAGTTTATCATTTCATTAGTTAGACAATTGTTTTTAAAGAGAAGAACTCTGTACTTTAGTTCCATATTTTAATAGAAGTTGTATGTTCTTATGTTTATGATTACGTTTGAGTAAGCGTTAGCCAGGCACCACCCCTGATTGTTGAGAAGTCCCATCATCAACCAGAGGTTTCTCTTCTTGTAGTTTCATTACCTTTCTTCTTTTTTGTAGTTAATTTAATTTCTAGTTTGTTTCTGTTATTAAATTACTGTAAACGTTTATTTCATTTTCTTCTTGTAATGAATTTTATTTCTGAAGTTAAATAGTTAGTTGTGCACATAGTTTTCTTTCAATTTACTTTCAGTCATTTTATTTCTAGCTTTACTATTCAGTTTTATTTGCAAGTAGATATAATAGATTTCTTTTATCAGGTTAAGAATAGATTCAATTCTGTTTATTTCATTTTTGTTATAAATTCAGTCAAGCTAAAGTTCACTATTGTTTCTTAATACACAATGATTTATTTTTATGGATTTTTTTAAGTTTATTTCATTGTCAAATTTGATTATTAAGTAGGTTTATTTATTGCTTCTCTAGATTGTATTTACATGTGCATAAATTCAGCTAAAGATTAGATCATTTAGGTTATTTTTTGTTATTTTAATTGTGTATACTGTCATTCGGACATCCTATTTAAACTGTCATCCAGTCACCCCTTTCAGACCTGCAGTTCAGTCTGTCATTTAGCCCGTTGTTTCGCTTTTAGTGTTTTTAATGTGTTTTGAAATTGTTTTAAGTTCTATTTATTTAGTATTTGAAGTATGCTTTGACTATAATAGTTAGTTGGTAGTTCTATTTAACATTAAAGTTAAAGTTATATTGTTTTAGGTTATTTCTTAAAGTTTTATCCTTATCCCTACCTCTTTTCATCTTGAACATGTTTTGAGCTATGTTATGTTGTGTTTTTAAGCTTGTTTTTTATTCCTTTTACTGTTATATTGTTTTGTTCTCATGCCTTTAGATTGATTTATCCATTTTCATGTAAAACTTAATATTAGATGTGTTATCCTTAGGAAAATATACTAGTACATTATAGATTGTTCCTTTTTCATTGTGTGATTACTGAAAAAGACTTGTAGGATAGAATTCAAAGCCATTCCTATCAAGTTTTCTACTTGTTTGTTTTTATTACTATTTATCTATTAATTTTTCTACTTGTTTCTTTTATTAAGTTTTTTACTTATTTATGAGTTAGGCCTTCCTTGCATCCTAGTTTCCCGTTTGAAAACTTAGTTGTTGATAGTATCTTTTCAGTTTAAAGTTATTTGCTTATGAAATAAATTATCAATTATTTGGCTTAGTATTATGTTCCGGTTCAATTACCTTAATAGTTGAATTCTTATGAGTTTGACTCGGTTTTTCATTTTGAAATATCTTTCAATATTTTGTTTGTTAAAATATTTGCACAACACCGTAGGAATCCCTCTACCTTCGCATATATTTTGTGTCAACTCTAAGCCTACCAACCCCAATCGATATATAAATATTAGGTGAATTAATCTAGACGATATAACACCCAACACTCATCATTTATGTGTTATCCCATGGGTTTCTTTTGAGCTTGTATAAGGCCTTCTTTAATTTTCACACATGAGTGTGACTGTCATGTGTTTCGACTTCCAGTGGCTACAAATGTCTCTTCGTAGTATATGCCTTCTTTATGTGAGAAGCGTCATGCTATGAATATTTACTTGTATCCTGTTAGTGCTAGAAATTGTTCCAAACTACTAGAAGAACAAGCCAACACAATCTCTAAAATAAAACAAAGTAAAAATGTATTTTTGTATTGTTTTGGTTTGAAAAATTTCATAAACAAGAGGGTAACATTAAACAAGCTAAAACAAGTTCTAAATCATATAAAGATAAGGGATTGAGATGAATCATATATAACAAATAAACCTAAAAGAGTAAAGACAAGTGACTGAGTTTCACCCACAACCTACAAGCATTTCATGAATAAAACATTATACAAGAAATGAAATTGCACATTGAGTGATTTAACAAACCATAAATGAAATCAGTAATGAAGATAATAAGGGCTTATCAGTGATATATATCATAATCAGTCTGGAAAATTACATGAGAGTTTGAATCTTAGCTTGCTTACAATAGCTCTTAAGCCTCCCCTTGCACAAAATGTGAACCCCACTAGCATCTAATTTCTTTCATTTATCCTCGTTACATCCAAAAAACAGTTACTTAACTACATAAATAAATTTTAGGCCAAGTTCTCGAAACTCCTACTAAAATGATTGTTTTACATAATAAAGTGTTAACTTTACAAAAATTAACTAAAGGATAGTTGTCAGTAATGATCTTTAAATATTTTTGGCTGCTTTAGCCAGAAGTGCTATCCCTTCCAGAGCTTGTGATTTCCTTCTAGTCCTTTGTTCTTCTTCTTCCAAGTCTTCAACTTTCCTTGACAATTCTTGATTCTACTGAGTTAAATCCTGTATTTTGTGATTCAACTCCTCAAATTTTCTTTGAGTCTACCTCTTCCTTTTTAAAGCTTCATTTGAAACCACAATTAGCTCCTGATAATGTGTGTTAATATCTTCAAGATATTCCCTTAATATCCTATTTTCCATGACCAAACCCTCATTGGTTTCATTCAGGAAATCAATTTGATACTTATACTGTTTAACAGTCTTCTAAATATTTTCATTTTCTGAGTCTATGCATTTTCCTTCTTGACATGAAGAATATTTCTTTGATAACCAAGGGATATTCAGTTTTTTTTAATTGCATCATCATCTTCTTCATGCTGATTTTCTACTGCTACATGAACCTTTTGAGACCTATCTCCTTTAATACTGGAATCTTTTGACTGTTCTATAACTCTATTTTTTACTTAAGATGATTTCACAGTCAATGAATCTTATTTCTTACTCTCTACCTGCTAAGAATTTGGGTCTTCATGTTCTTCTAAATATTCTCAAGATAAGGAGTCTTCTATTACAGTAGTTTTGTCCTTCATCAATCTAGGGTTTAACATTATTTTCATGTTAAGTCTTAGCTTATTCTTTCCTCTTGTTTTGGGTCTCCAATTTGATTCTCCTATCATTACATAAGACCTCCCACAAAAATTTATACTGGAAATTTGTACACCCTCATTCTTTAGTTCCACCACTGACTTTCCTTTGAGTTTTTTACTTGGAATTTGTATGTTCTTAGCTTCAAGCTTGGCTGGAACAAAAACTTATGCTATAATTTCTTAAATATTAGTGAAATCTTGATCATGTTCAAATAATTTCCTCTCTTTATTTTGTTTCAAAACTGTTGCCTGGACTTCTTCTATATGATTATCCTCATAAATCTCTCTTTGCTCTTCACATACAAGTTCTTCGAGCTTCTGAGTTGAATACTCCACTTGAACATTTTCTTCTACTGACTTGGTAATGACTTCCTTCTTTAATATTTTAATGAGGATGTGAAGTTTATTCACCTGTCTCTTTTTTATTGGTCCTCTTTTTCACTCTGAAACCCTGACTAGAACAAGAAGTAGTCTCAAGTTTTACCCTTTTCTGAAGCATAGTGCAAATGATCAGTTTTATTAGTCCATGATGGAAGATAGATTGCTTGGTATGATCTTTATGTCCTTTTACGCTACTTTACATTTTTTGCAGGATCTTTATAAAGAAAAAGGGAAGATTCATCTTGGACTCTTGGCATAGATGCTGTAGAAATATGATGTGATACTTGAAGACAAAAGCAAATCTACCTTCACAAGTTATATAACTCTGTAAAATCATGATAGGCTCCCTCCACTCAGTCTTGAAATTTTGAACATGCACACCTTTGCCCCAATCTGCTTCAACCTCAGCCAATAGGAAATCCTTTGAATTGAAGGTAAATGGCACTTTCTTAAACCAAAATTCACCCTCATCTGCAATGTCTATTGCTTCAGCTATCACCTCTCTAGTTAACTCGATTTTGAGGGTATTGAAGAAAACCATATCGTTATCTAACCCCTGGGAAAACCCATATGATACTTCAGAATGAAAACCATCAATCTTTTTGAAGTATTTAAACTAGCCAGCTCTCTGGAACAGTTTTGCACATTTAGGAAAGCTATTAGCCCAACCCATATCAAAAGGTTCGGCCCTATTGGTTTTACCACTCCTCTTCATTTCTTTGCACTAAACCCTAACTATATCCTTCTTTCAAAAATAGTTGAAAACTATTTCAAAAATATCTCACTACAACAATAAAACTAGAAGTTGAGTAAAATTAGGAGCATAAACTCACAATTTCTCAATTTCCCTTATCAAAACCATCCTTCTGTTAATGCAAATCATGAATTAGGTAATTCTTTCTGTATCTGGTTGCATACTTGTCACAATGATGATTTAAAATGCTGAATATGTGCTCTCCTGTCCTCATACATGTCAGATAAACCTCCACAATTTTGTCTTCAATGGCCACGATTACGCCAAGTTCTTTTAATAATTTTATCAAATTAGAAAAAACAAAAGGTAAACCCACGATTTTCTCAACTTCTCATATGGCCATCAAATTCACCACTAGATTTGAACAAGCTGCAAGGATGCAATATCATAAGTTTTTAAGAAATTTCCACTCTTCAATATTTCAGACAGCTGCAATTTACTTGCATAATCTTTACCTTATCATGCACTGTTGTCGTAATGATTATGAGGTCTATATGCGTATCATTTTGTCTTTACAGATGTGAAAAATTCCATCATTTGCGATTTTGAAAAACTCACGACTTGATATTATAATGTTTTAGTGCCTTGACTTTCTTGTAGCGCTTTGCTTCATGGTATTTCCCTTTTTTTATACAAGAATCTTCTTGATGAATATTTTTGACAAATGGCTCCAAAACAAAGGGTTAGGCAATATGACCAAACTTAGATTAAACCTTATTATAAGCTTTTTCAAATTTTCAGAAATATATACATCTAATAAGCCCATTAAAACTATAAAACCAAGGAAATAAAGTAAATTGAAAAAGGAACAACACGAAATCAAATAAAAATATGCTCAAAATTTCTAATACCTCAAAACCAAGCTCAAAATTTAAAAGAAATAGGAAAACAATCCTTTCGGGAAAATAAAAAACATGTGATCTAAAAAACAAAATCTAGCTATAACATATCCCACGATGTTACCATCTACTACATGTTGGATCTTGTAGATCCATATGGAAGATACTACAAACTTCCCTTCAAGTCTTCGGTATCACATTTTAGTCATCATTCTTCATTTTGGATTATTAGAGTGAATCTTGAACTATCGTCACTTGTTCTTTGGAACAAGTCTCATCCTTATTTTCTTGTAGGCGATTGTACGCGATCTTTCCTGCAAGTCAAATGCACAAGTTGTATGGTTAGAAACATTTCATAAGGAATATTCATAATGGAAAATCCTTATGCATAAATATATAATCGTGCAACTATTTTAGCCAATACAATATTCATCCATATCTCACGGATACTTTCTAGATTCCTTCCATCTCTACCAAGACATCATTGAGATTGTGTGTTATACCAAAATCCTGTCACCATCATGTGATTAGAACTTTGACATACCTACTTGCCCTGAATCCCAGCTCTTGGAGTGGAAACTCATGGTTATTGTCAATCTTCCATGAAAATTCCCAGCATCGCGCTTCCTCTATTGTCCAAAAGTGGTACCTAGTTTGCACCGCCTATCCCTTATTGTCCACAAGCAGTGCCACCGCTTATGGCCCTTAGTCCATAAGCGTTTCTTACTAGAACCGCTCTGTCATTTAAGGAGAAATGCGGTACCCTGGGTAAAAAGGGAAAAATAGAAGTTTCTCGAGGCTTCTAGATGATAAGCCTCATGTCCTCCCTTATCCCTACTATTGTGGGTCAGTTGAGCTCGAGATCCCTCATCCTAGGATCTTAGAGGCCACTTCACCCACTAATATTTCAACCATCCCTATTCATTAAGCCTTATAAATATGAGCTCATAGCCATGGTTGAGGAGAGAAATCTTAAGGTATTGTTATGCTGTTGGATTGATCACTTGGCCCAAGACCATTTGGGGGAGCATAGAGAGCTAGAGTCGGAGCTTTTAGGGATGAGAATGCTTGGTTTCATGGAGATGCATTTCAACACTAAGGCTTGGTTGTAAACTTCTTCATATTTCTATATTAATGCAAGTTGATTTCTGTCCCACATATATTGTTGTTGTTTGATTTCACATGTATGTTGTTAGATTCCTTAGTCACTAACATAGATTAGTAGATTATATTCTGGTGGTTTAGATATGTTTGCATGTTAAAGCTTATTGCATGTACACAAGGTAACGATCTAAGCATTACATTCCAGGTATCTACAACGTCTAGGGAGAGTCTTCAACCTCTGTCCTCTATTTGTTCTAGATCTGAACCATTCAAACCAGTGGAACACCTTGCTGTCCGCAGGAGGTGAAATATTCTAGCTAATAAATCTGGCAACTCCGCTGGGGAATAGTATATCAGTTGTTTTGATCTTCCTCAGTTTGCAACTCTTGTCTGAATCCAAGCTCCTTCTTCAACTCTCTTCAGTCAGATCTACTTTCTGATTTGGTTCATTTGGGTTTGAAACATCCAGATATGTTCAAATCTGAGTCATTTCGATCTTTTATGCTCTGTTTTCATACTCAATCTAGCAGTATTCACCTTGATCTAGTATTTTTCTGACTTGATCCATCATCCTCTTTGTGTTTTGTTCATCTACAAGGAACAACTCCTATGTTGTGTATGAGGAGCGGTGCCACTACCTGAACAAAGTGGGTAGTACGCATTGTCACCACCTATATCCTGTTGGCGAGAAGTTGTTCTGGGTTAGAAACAGTCTGTCAACACCCGAGAAACGCGGTGCCAGGTAGGCATCATTCCAAATCCTTTTCTCCTTTTTTATTTTGCAAAAAATTGGGTTTTGTTACTTTCAGTCCTGCTTATCAGACTTGTGTTATAGAATCTGATGTTTTTGGCTTGATAATTTTATGGTTTAAGATTGATTTGAGTGGAATTTCAAAAGTTTGATGAAGTCTTTTGATTGTTCATCCGCTTCCATGTTTGTTGGTTGTGTTTATGAAGGGATTTCTTGTTTTTTGAAAAGCGTAGGGTGTTATTAAAATCTCTTTTTGTTTCTGTTGCATAGACTAAAAGAAGAACACTAGATTAACTTCTAGGTTTCATTTCTTATTTGCATAGTAAACTTGTTTTTCCTTCCTTTAAAAAAGAAAATTTTTGACTGAGACTAGGATATCATCATTGAGCATTCATCATTGGTTGTCTGATTAGATTTACAAGATTTTGGGACCTTCATGTTCTTTTGTCCCTTATGCATTTAGAACTATCTCAATCAAAATAAAAAAATGGTAGTTTTAAGTTAGATTTGCTTATGTTTTGAGAAAATTGAAAAAATAGAGTGCATTTGCATATAGGTGTGCTTGTTTTTCTTTTAGAAAAAGAGATTCTTCCCCTTCTCATTTGCTTTCAAAAAGGAGAAATCAGTTTAGAAAAGTTATTGCTTGTCTTTGATTTGGTGTCCATGACTGTTTCTTGGAGATATTTTTGGTTTTGAAATAAAAATAAAACACTCTCTTTCCCTCTTGTAAGTAGGCATACTGAATGGTAAAGTGAACATTTGCACAAGCATATTGCATGGTTTTACTTTTTTGTCAAAACATCATGCATTCACCTAACCGTCCACTTTAAAATTAATGGTAGTTGTAGGTTAAAATTTATGTAGCAATTGAGTGATAGGTTAGAGACATGTTCGAGCATCATTAAACGTAGGAGCTGTTGTTATTTGTCAGCATTACATCCTGGGACTCACGCGGTTCTTCCATGTACCATCGGTATATCAAATGACATTTCACGTACCCTTGAGGTATATAGAAAGGTACTTCATGTACTCGATTTTATATCGGAAGGCCCCTTGTGTATGGTTATGCATTAGACAACACAACTACCGATTCGAGCTCCCACGTACCTTGAGTATATCAGGAGACCCCACTAGGATACCTTATCCATCTGAGAAAATCCTTTTAGCCATCTTATTTGGAGCCATACACCAAAAACAACATTTGGGGAGATTACTACGCATGTACCATCAAGGTATATCATGAGTGGCACCTTCTTGACAATCCTAGTGAGAGACCTGACTTCTGAACTCTTCCTATCATTTTAAGTGTGCTTGTTTTGACCTATAGCTTATGTAGGGACATTTTTTGGTGTGTTTTCTAGATTTTCAGGCCCTAGGTTAGATAGGAACTATACAAACTGGCCGATTTAAGACAATCCAAAAGAGTACGGAGCTTGCCACCCAATTTTACTCCTGGTTTAGGAGAAAATCCTATGGAAGCTATCGACCAAGGAGCTGCTACCACCTCCCAAGTGGGAGACAATGTGGTTGTGGAAAGTGGAGTACCATATTCTTCACACTTGCCTCCCTTGGTCCAACAACCTTCTTAGGAAAATACACCATTCCATTCTCCCATGGAAGGTCATGTTGATGATACAACCCATCTGGATTTTAGTCCCAATGCTCCATTTTGGGATACCTCTATAGGACAGGCCATTGCCTCATTTGGCACCCATTTAAACTCTTTTAAATATGAAGAAGAACATAGTCAATACCATGCTGCCATTCTCCATGCACAGGAGATTGGTAAGCAGATAGATGAAATATTAGGACCAACACCATCACATTCCACATCTATCCCTGTGGGATATCGTTCACTTGCCGATTCTATGAGACCCATTGAACCGATTATAGATATTACAATAACACCACACAACCCAGGTCAAATTACCACCCCTATCACCTATCATGTTATGTCTATTCCTAATCCTCCCAGGTCTTCTACACCTGGGGCCCAACCTTCAATTCCCATTTCGTCAGTACCTTCTAGTGCCAGGGGGCAACCCATGGCATGACCTACATTATCTATGGCCGAAATTGTACCTAGTCAAGGGTAGACCTCTAACATAGAACCATATACAGTTTATGTCCCTCCCACCCATACTAATGTGGTTAATCACCCATCCAGTTTAGGTCAGCCCTTAGGGGCACAGCCTATAATCATTCAGTCTTCTAGAGGTTATGGTTATCAAATACCTGTAGGTAATCATCCACCGAATCCTACAGGAATGCCTTATGCTGGAATTCCATACTCTAGTAACAATTTTACACCATGGGGGCAACCCAAATAGTCTTACATTCCAGCTATGGAGGGGATACCTAAACATACTGCGGGAGGTGCCAGAGGACTGCCTTATGGAGGTCCTCCCCCCAGGGGACCTAATGGTCCCAGAGGATCTGGAAAATTTCCTCCTTATGGTCCTAGTGGTCGTAGTGGTCCTAGGGGGCCTAGTGGCTTTCCTCCTTATGGATCTAGAGGGTCTGGTGGCCCTCCACCTACTGGTTCCAGAGGCTCTAGAGGTTTACCTCCTGGTGGCTCTGGAGGGTCTAATGGTCTGCCTCATGGTGGTCCTAGTGGTCCTGGGGGTCCTAATGGTCCCAGTGGTCCTAGTGGCCCTGATGGTCCTCCTCCTAGAGGCCCTAGTGGTCCTGGGGGTACTGATCCCAAAAATCAACTCCCTGCGGGCAGATTTTCTGATATTTCTTCGTCACAAGAACCTGTTTTTCAGTCAACTTATGGTCCTATTGGTAATTATCTGCCATATCAATATTACCAGTATGTGCAACCCAACCAACAGTTACCTTTCTTAGCAACTTTGGACTTACCTTATTTGTCCAAGTTGATTAATGACCCCATTCAGCACAATCCCTCGTGGCCTCCCATTCTGGCAAAGTTACCATCGGATATTCTGAAATTCGATAGGAAGCAGGAAGAAGATCTGAAGAACCATGTTATGACATTCCATTTGTGGTGTTCTTCCAACTCTCTCATGGATGACTCCATTCGATTATGACTCTTTCATCGAACTCTGATCGGTATGGCCACAAAGTGGTACATTGAACTCCCACAACATTCGTTTGTGGATTTTGGCTCATTGGAAACAATGTTTCTTACACACTTTCAGCTCCCTATTCATTATGAAATAGGCACTAATATTTTAACCTCTCTACGACAAAACACCTCCACCCACATTTTCGATCATATTCATGAGTGGAGAAGGAAGAGAAGGCTTACTAAGGCCCCTATTTTGGATCAGTTACTAACTAATTGGTTCACTAAATCCTTGTTTCCTCCTATTGCCCGAGATGTGGCTATGGGCAGTGTTGTTACCAAAGAGCAGGTTATTAGTCGAGCTCAGTACCTAGACTTGGTCTATTCCCAGTATGGAACTCTTTATGACTTGATTCCTCAAGCTCCTCACCCCAACACTAATCCTGCCAAGCCACCAGCAAAAGTACTTGTTGATGGGATTGTTGGTTCAATCCAGTCCCCGTGCGCAGTGAAACCTGCTAAGCAAAACCAAACTGCCAACCCTACTCCTTAGAATCCTAAGGTTTCCACCGAGGTCAATTCTATTCAAAGTACTCAAACCTTGGGTAATAATAAAAAGAAAGGTAAAAATAGAAATAAAAAACCTAGAAACCAACCGGAGACTCCAAGACCAACCAACAGTGATAACGACAAAGGGAAAAGGAAGGAAAAATATCCCTATCTACTATGCGGTGGTGACCATTTTTCAAAGGAGTGTCCTTGTCGAGACAGAATCTCCCAGTTTCTGAAGTCCAATCCCGCACCTGCAGTACTTACGAATCCTTTTCCCTCTCAACAACAACTGATAGACCACATGTCTAATCAGGGTAACTCTAGTTCGTCAAAGGAAATTCATATGATATCCTTAGATACCATCCATCTGCAAACTCAAAGTCAGAATTATATAAACCCACAGATAAGAAAGAAGATCAATTTTCTTTAGGGAAAGTCCCCTCTACTATTTCTCCTGAATCCTCGTCTACTGTCCCCTTATCTATCGAGAATCCCACTCTCGACATGATTTTGCGCCCACCTAAGAGTACTCTTCAAAAGGATGTCTTTAATCCCAATGCCTGAGATGCTCAATTTTATAATGTGGTTGAAGATTTTGCTCAGGCATATTGTGTGATGTCTACCCTAGAAGTGCTCCAAAGTTGCCCCTCACAACGCAAGAACTTGTTGACAACATTAGGAGATTTAGACCTGGATAATACTAACTTGATTCGTTTCAATGTTGAGAACTACAAACCTATATTACCGCATAAAATTTCTTTTCAAATCATTACGAAAGTAGTGGGAAAGAAAGTATTTCAAATGGTACTAGATGAAGGAGCTTCGACCTCGGTGTTATCTCTAACTTATTGGAGGGCTCTTGGATCTCTTGAGCTTGTCACGTCACCTACAACCCTTAAATACTTTAAAGGATGGGGTTTCCAACCCCATGGTCTCATATCATCCCTAGCAGTTGAGCTGGGGGGAAAAACCATTTCCATCCAAGTAGAAGTGGTAGATGCCCCTTTAGATTACAACCTCCTTCTAGGAAGGAATTTGTTCTATGCCATGACTGTTGTTGCTTCAACAGTATTCCGAACAGTCCAATTACTGCATCTAGGGAGAATTGTTACTATTGATCAGCTTGATTTCTGTATGTCAGATGTTACTATCTCCATGGCTAATAACATCCCCATGTTAGGCTAGTCCCCTCCTTACCAGTCGATTGGGGTAGGCATGTTGAAGGATTCATCCCTTGTGGGGATTTTTCCATCCACCCCTCCTAGCACGGATACCACAATAGTCCATATGATCACCTCATTTGACTATGATCCTAAGGGAAAACATGTTGTTGAGTCCACCGTGAAGCTATGTATGACACCATTAAAACCTTTTTTGATGATCACACTGATGACCTTCATCTAGTGGCTTCGGATCCTTACCATTTACTGTACTAGTTAGAACCTTCTCTTCCTATTCTAGAATATCTCTCTGAGACTTTTCCTTCCGATGAGTCCATTATGGAGATCATGAATACGGATGAGCCTATTTGGGAGGATCACCATCATAGATCCATGTTCCTCCCCAATACTAGTTCAGGTAGCCATGATTTTGCATCCTTGTTTCCTACTAGTATTGTCAACGTTCCCCGAAGTCATATATTGTTGCAAGATATAGATTATGAAGGAAACCTTTGCAACATTACTCAAACAAACCTGATTGACATATTAGCCAAGCCTGATGTTATCGAGCATGTTCATGTTGGGCAGAACTGCTCGATAGATTAATCTGAAGCATACAAGGCACTTTTTAAGGAATTCCATGATATTTTTGCTTGGTCCTATGAAGAGATGCCAAGGATTGACCCATCCATTATGGTCCATGAAATTAAAACCTATCCCACTGCTAAACCTGTCAGGCAGAAACTTAGGCAAGTCCATCCTCAGAAGGTCGCAGCTATTAAAGCCGAAATTGAGAAACTTCTCAAAGCTGAGTTTATTTATCCTGTACCCCTGACAAAATGGGTATTGAACATTGTCCCTGTCAATAAAAATAAAGGCACCATTAGAGTCTGCATCCACTTTAGGTATTTAAATAAAGCTTGTCCCAAGGACCACTTTCCTACCCTGCACATCGATTAAATTATCGACAACTATGCCGGAAGTGTCATCTTTTCATTCATGGATGGCTTCTTTGGCTATAATCAGATTGAGATATTACCCTCTGATCAGCATAAGATGGCATTCATTTTCCCATGGGGAACCTTTGCATATAAGAAGTTAACTTTTGGCTTTAAAAATGTTGGAGCCACATTCCAACACGTGATGTCCTATGCGTTTCACGACATTAAACATATTGTTGAACCGTACCTTGAACACCTCCCTAATCATTCATAGCGACGGGAGGACCATCCTGGTCATCTTAGAGACATATTCCTGAGATGTTGTCATTATAGTATATGGCTCAATAGGCATAAATGTGTTTTTTGCATTGAGACAGGAAATCTGCTAGGCTTTGTGGTATCCAAAGATGGCATTCGGATCAATCCTTTGAAGATTGCCGCTATCTTAGATCTACCAACCCCAACTAACCTCCTTGAACTCCAAAGTTTGCAAGGGAAGGTAAAAATTCTCCGACATTTCGTGTGCAATTTTGCAGAGAAAACACATGGTTATATGCATCTCCTCAAGAAGAACACACCATTCTTCTGGGATGACTAGGCCCAACACACCTTTGATAATCTTAAGAACCCTCTGACTCATTCACCCGTGATACATCCCCTGGATTATTCAAAGGAATTTCTCTTGTATATTGATACCTCCGCTACTACCATCGCCATGGTTTTAGTGCAGGACAATCTCCACAGTCATGAGCACGTGATTTATTACTCCAGTAAGAATCTTATGGATTTTGAAACTCATTATTCATGTGTGGAAAATTTAGCATTGGCCATGGTCATTGTTGTACAAAAGTTTCGTCACTACATTTTTCTCTGCACTACCACCGTATTGGCAGACCAAAACCCAATGTACTACATTCTTATTGGTTAGGTACTTGGGGGCAGGTACTCCCATTGGATTGTCATCCTTTAGGAGTTCGATCTGGAGTTTGCTAAGGCCACATCAAAGAAATCCTTGGTATTTGCTGAGCTTATGTGTGATCTTCCCTGTGCTTCGACGGAATCTGAGCCCAGTGATTAATTTCCAGATAAATTCATGTTCCTGATTAGCACTACTGATCCTTGGTATGGAGATTTGCTGATTTATCTCCAAACACAATGATTTCAGCTGCATTTATCCCACGATGATCGGCACCATTTCTGTCACCACGCAAAATACTATCTCGTCTTGAATGATACTTTGTATAGACATGGGATTGACTCTATTCTCCGATGATGCCTCACCCATGGGGAGGCTGAACATGTGTTGAATGATTGCCACTCTGGAGCATGTGGCGATCATTTATTTGGGATGGCTACTACCCAGAAAATCCTTCACGCTAGCTATTTCTGGCCTTCTATCTTCAAATACTGTCATGAGGCTGTTAAGAAATGCCCACCTTGTCAACACTTTTATCCTAAAAAGTGCACCCATCCTGCTCTGCTAAACCCTGTCATTGCCGTTGGCCCATTTTCCAAATGGGGGATTGACTTCATGCATTGTAAGCCTACCTCAGTCAAGGGCATGTTTACATCATCGTAGCCGTTGATTATTTCACAAAATGGGCTGAGGCCATGCCTACATATGCAGAATATGGTAAGACTGTTGCTCTCTTCTTTTTCAATCAAATCATAGCTACATTTGGAGTTTCGCAGTCCATCGTCACTGATCAAGGATCTCATTTCCATAATAAAATGATGGAGGAACTGAGTGCCAAGCTAGGTTTTCACCATGAAAACTCTATGCCATATTATCTGCAAGCTAATGGTTAGGTAGAGGCCATCAACAAAGTTTTGAAAACTGTGCTTCGTCCGATGGTTGGAGATCATAAATCTAACTGGCACCACATTCTTTTCTCCGCTCTTTGGGATTATTGGACTTCTGTGAAAATAGCTACTGGTTTCATGCCATTCCATCTTTTCTATGGACTTGAAGTTGTGTTCCCGATCCAATGTCAGATTCCACTCCCAGACACTTCCGCAGAGGAAGAAATATTTTTGTACTTGAGTAACCTTGACAAGACTCACATAGATGCTACCTTGGCTAATGAGGAACATAAGAAATGCATCAAGCTAGAGTATGATAAATCCATCCAGCCTCGTGCATTTAACGAGGGTGACCTAGTATTGACTTATGACCAGATATATGACAAACTAGGGAAGGGTAAGTTCGAGTCCATGTGGTACGAACCTTTCATTATTTCTAAGGTGTTTGAGAAAGGAGTTTACGATCTCGTTGATTATGATGGAATCCCTCTGGGGAAACCTCGCAATGGGTTGTACCTGAAAAGGTACTATGCCTAGGTCTTTCTTGGATAGTATCTTGTATATATGTATATTGATTGAATTTTAGTGTGCTTTTAGTATTTTCAAGATGGTTTTGAGTTTTAGTGTCTGCATCTATTTATACCATTTTTTGGTCATGCAGATGGATTTATATGGATTTAATGATGGTGCTTGCTACCACACCTTGAATCTTTCCTTGGCTGCTTGGGTCCTCTATTCCTCATCTGAAGATTTGGTCAATTCAGGAGCGGTTTGCATAGGTCCCGCTACTAATAACATCGTCGAGTATGAAGCTGTAATCGGTCTTCTGACTGAAGCTACCTACCAAGATGTTCATGATCTAGTAGTCTTGATGGACTCATAGCTCATGGTTTGTCATTTAAACCATGTTTACACCATTAGAAACCTTGTTCCCCTCCACCTCTTCCAGAGAGTACGTTTGTTGGAAAGGTCATTTGAAACTATTACCTATAGGCATATCCCTAGGGAACATAATGTAGTGGCTAATTCATTAGCTAATTACATCCTAGATTGGCATATCTCCCATTCATGATGTCAAATCAAACATGGTACATTGTAAATAAGCACTCAAAGACACATAAAACTCATAGAAAATACATTTTTCCATTTGAAACATATAAACACTATGTAAAAATCTGTATATATAT
>LPNX010882315.1:87456-104777 GCA_001517045.1 Pseudotsuga menziesii
AAAAGACACCCATGGGATATCACATACATGATGAGCTTGATGAATATCTTAACCTTTGCTACAAGGTTGATAGAGAATGAAAAGCTCACAGATGGGTGAAAGATGAACTTTTGAAGAAGTTCAAGATATAGGATCTTAGTATCCAGTGATCCTAGATGGATACTACTTGTCACTCCAGTACAGAATGTTTCAGTGCATAGAGTACGGAAGACAGAGGGAGTATGATGCTCCGCTTCAGAGGGAGTGATTGCAGAAGATCCTGAGGTTCAACATGGTACGACAGGATGGGAAGATTACTGATGATTCTAGTCTTTACTGAGAGTAAAGTGGATTTCAACCTTTGCTTCAAGGTTGAAGACGAAAGACCAGTGATACTCCCGTTATGTGTCGATGCACTATTGTGCTAGGTATGGAGGTGTGGCAGAGTACAGATGGAATCTTCCTTGGACAAGGGAAGTATGCAGTAGAGATCCTGAAGAGGNTGTAGGAAGTTGAGGGGTTTTATCCATTTATGGTTTCCCCTCCTAAAAGATTTGTGTCTCTTGTCTCTTGTGATGTGCTTATGTTATTGCTGTGCTTGTTATTCTCTCAGTGAAAAGATCCTAACATAATGCTAGCTTAAATGATGAAAAACTAACAATTCTCTTCCAATGATATGCAAGGATTGATGGATTTCAAGCATTGATATTTTTTATTGCATGTATTGAAGCTAATTCCAGCCAAATTCGAGTTCCTTTACAGAGATTGGGAGATCTCCCATTCAAATCCCAAATTATTTCTATTCCTTTTTATTATGTTGAAAGTTATGTGCTGAATTATGCCATGTTTGAGCTTCCTGCAAGATTCATTTCAGATTCCAATTGATGTAAGTTCTATAATGATTAACTTATATAGTCATTTCTATAATTAGAATAAGTAATGTCTATGTTTCTCATGAATTTCCTTCTCCTAGTCTAGATTTTGATGAACAATGACTAGTTTTCAGTGTTGCTTGGATTAAAAAACTTATATCCATCGATTTGGATTTATTTTAGTTTTTTATGTTAGTTAAAATTTTAATGAACATAATACTGCCTGAAATTTACAATTTGTGGCCCCCATTCATTGTTTGGGAAGCCTTAAATCAAACACATTTTTGTAGTCTCGAGGTGTCAATTTGCTTGTGTGTTCTATAAAACTTGTCAATACCTTCATAAACCTATATATTCGAACCAAAATTTATATGTAATAGTAAATAAGAGCTCTCCAATCCTTCGCAAGTCAAAATACCTCACTCTTGGTTTTTAGGAAGTGCATAGCGGAATGTATAGTTTACATATGATGGGGTTCCCATGATCCTTGGAGTATAATTAAATCTCGCTAAACATAAATGGTCCCAATACATTGTACAAAGGATCCTTAAGCTAGAAAAAACCTCATATCTTTAAAATACTTTTGAATTTCCCTCTTGATCCCTTGCTAGAGACCAGTTAAACCCTATGTTTTCACTATTTTGTTTTAAATTTCGGAAGGGTGAATTAATGTTCAATTAGATCTGATTGGTACATTACCGTGGTATCAGATCGCTTTCCTCTAGTGGAAATTGAGATATTATATTTAATATATTTTCATCCATGATATTAGCACCAGTTAGTGATGAATTCAAATGGGAAGATGCAAAAGCATCCAGTGTTGTTGAAGAAGTCATCTATGTTAATGGAGGCTTACCAAGAGATGAATATGATTACCTTTGTTACCTAATTCACAATTAATATCAGTGGGATGAATCAATAATGTATAGATCAAATTATAATTTATCAAAGAGGAAAAAAGTTGTGATGAATATGTCTCATCACTATGGAGCATATCTTTGTTTGAGGGAAGAGATTCACAAGGATCTCCCCCTCAAAGTTTACTTTCAATGCCAAAACAAATTTTGGCCACAAGATGTGGATGATATCTCATTTGAGAGAAGTAATACATCATGGGAGGAACCATGTTGTTCCACCTGATCAAGAAGAGAGAAGAATAAATAACCAAATTTGAGGCTCTGTTAGAGTCCTCTGTAAATTCAGAAATTCTGAGGTTCTCTGGTTTCTATTCAAGAAGAGTCTCCATAAGCGATGATCATGGTAGGATTAAATATGAAGAAACCTCAATTTTATTGAAAGAATATGACCAGGAAGATATTTCTTGTGCCCCATTACTCCAAGAATAATATGAAGAGGATCCATGTGCAACTGAAGACCCAGGAGTCCAACATCTAGTTATTAGCAGCGTGGGAGGTAAAATCACTTCTAATTTATTTGTTGGTGATGTAAAAATCATTGCAAAGGATGATGTGTTGTCAATGATGGTAAGGCATATTTTGGATAATATGAAAAAGAAGAACATAGATAAGGTTTGAAATCATCATTTAAATTTCATAATGAATTGGAAGACAAGCCCACACCGGTTGGGTGTGAACTAGAGAATTTCGAGGAAGAAATCATGCAAGGTGATGAACAAAATTCATATTTTTGGGTTCCCTTGTGTCATAATGAGGAGAGGATTGACATGAGTGGGAAGACAGATCCCACTATCATCATTGAGAAGATACATTAACAACCTAGTCTTGTAGGTAGGAAAGCATAAATGAATATCCATGAAGAGGAGTGCAAGTCACTGCAAGGTATTTGCAGTGGAGGAGAAGTAGAAGTTTCCCATGAGCATGAAAAGAAAATAGTTGCATCAATGGAAGAAGAATAAGGATCAATCCCTCATTCACCACCTTGGATTCATCATGAAGTTCATCCAAAGAAATAATAAGAGCATGTTTTTTCTCAAGATCCCCACTCATTTGCATGGCCTTGAATATCAGCGATAGGAAGATTCATGAGGCCTTGAACAATGTGCATAAAATTATGGAATTGGTGTCAAATTATTATTGTAGAGTTGTGTAAATGGAATAAACATATTCTATTGAATATGTGGAAGTCCACCAAAAGTATTTCAAGAGTACTCAAATTACACTTCAAAAATATGAAATTCAAATTGAGAATATCATAAGAAGCTGGAGAGATCACATTCCACTTCCTACATTTCAGACAACCAATCCCATATGGTTGATTGCATTCATGTATTCGGGAAGGATCCTCAAGTGATGGTGGAACATGAGGAAAATTTTTATTTTTCAGTTTTTTTGTGAAGGGATATTCACATTCCTTTTACCAAACCACTAATTATCCTATGTGTGCGGATGATTGCACACATCATGCTTTGAAGGGACCTCATGCACATGGTAAGCATGATGACTATTCTATTATACAAGTTCCCGCGAGGAAGGAGCACATAGGAGACATTAATCAAGAACTTGATGGGATGAAAAATAATAGTGAGTAATTTCTTGGGGACATGCCATGTGAATCATCTTGCAAAGGTATTTATTTATCCATGTACTGGGTATATAAGTACATGATAGAAATGGATTCCTAGGGATGCATACATATTGCTTGCAACTATAAGGAATTGTATAACAAGAATTCCTTGGAAGACATGCCACATGGGATTCCTATATGGAGAGAAGATTTAACTTTGAACAAGGTGGATGATTACATATAAAATATATCAAGAAGACAAAGTGTTTATTCATCCATGATTTGGGTGGATGGATACATAGCGAAAATGGAGATTCATTGAGGTAAAAAATAGTTTTACTTCTGTGATAAAAAAAAATTTGTTTTACTGATATTGTCTTACCATGTGAGTAGTAGTAAGGGTATGTATGGAAGCCCTTGGATATTTCTAGTACACATACATCCATGGATTGGGCATGCAAGTACACAGAATATTTGGAACAACCATGCAATAAAAAATCATCTTGCATACGAAGCATGTTGAATGTAACAGATCATGCAAGTCATCAACTTACACAAGAAGAGATACAAACATTGTTAGGTCAAATGACATAGACCATGACATGCTTTGGAAGTGATGGAATTCCAATGTGGTCATGAGGTCCTAGTATTCTTCAGGATGAAAATTTGTTCTAGGTGACCACAATATTGAGAAAAATGCAACACAATAAATGTGATCTTGGAATTATATTTGGAATCAACTGTTTCAGTTGGGAAGTACATGTAGAAATATGGGGGAGATAGAACTATATTGAGAAAAAATAGTTCCACAGGCTCAATATCCTTCCCACGTTTGATTTTCATTGTGGCCATCATCAGACTTGTAGGAAAGAAGAAGTTATGAAAAATACCACTCCATGTTGTCAATATGGCTATCTTGTATTTTTATCCATGGCCATACATGTGATTCATGCACCCATTGTTGTTAAGAATAATTCCTATGACTGGGGTTGTGGAGGTCATTAACGTACTATATTATAGTCAGACTGAAACAATTGTAATGTAGACTCAAACCAAGAATATTATATAAGAGAAAGAAAAAAAGGGTTTGAATGATATAGATTATATACCTTATTTATGAAGGATAGTCCTATCTTTTTGTTTTCTTTCAAACAAATCTCCAATCTACTGCTCCAAGACCTACAAGAAAATATACCTTCCTCAAACACTTTTGACCATCATAAATATGAAACATGTATAAGGAAGAGTCTAAAACTTAATATTGAAATCAAAATCTATCAACACGATTCAGTAAAGATAAAAAAAATGTACACAACTTAGTGGAAAGGTAAGATCTCTTATTAATTAACCTTGAAAAAGTACAATTATACCTCAGTTTGACATGGACTCCTTCAAACCATGACATGGGTATTCTTTCTCCTCTTTTCTAACCAAAATCCTCCATCATAATATTAGGTTAAGTGTTCTCCTCCTTGCTCCTAGCCTCTCTTGTCATTTAATGACAAAATGAGAATAACAATTGCAAGGGTAAAATTGTTGGGGAAGGTGGAGAAGTTACAAAATCGAACTCAACAACCTTCTAATTAATATATTTTTATTTTTAGTTAATTATTTAGGGACACACTACTGATACAATAGAAACCCGCATGTGACACGTGAGTGACCTTTAGAAAACCCATGTGTACAAAATTTAGGAGAAAATTTCTAGTTGTACCGAGCCAACTAGCACATGGAACTTAAGTTTCTATACTTCCACACATGTGTATATATTAATATCATGACATAAAGGGACAAATATGGAGTAAAAAGTGAGTGATTAGGACCATGATAATTTATAGAAAACTAGCTCTGCAATCCATTTGGATTTTTGTGTGAAAGAAATATTAGTATCATCACTCAGATGGAGAAGTGCCAACTCAAGGGATAACCGATGCCCCCCTAATGTATGAGGTTAGAGGGAAAATGATGGAAAAAATACATTACATCATAAAAAAATGACGTGGAGAACCCAAAATAAAGGTTGCAAGAAAGTACCTGAAACAAACAAGAAGGAGGTCATTTTACAACATCATAACTTATAACATGCCATGTTAAACAATGTGGTACATAAGCTATAATAGAATATAGATATGCTTTATACATATACATAATATGAAAAGTACCAAATGGCCACGAGTGATTTACAAAGTGGATCACAACTACATAAGTACAAAGAGAGATATTGAAATATGGAGTTACGTCACAAAGGATGACGTGATCTTACACAAATTAGGCCTTGTTAGCTAAAATACAAGGGTGTTCATCCAAATTCAAGCATAACTACAACTTCTAACCATTTGAATAAGTTAGTTGAAGTCAAACATGGAGCATACCATCATATTACCAGTTTAGAAGGTGAACCGATAGAAAATGTAAGGGAGACTACCAGTGATGAAAGTGAAACCCAATGTACTACCCAAAAATTTAATTCCTTTTCCCTGATTAAGATGAGTTGAAGGCGATGGGAAGGGACTTGTGAAAATTAAGGAATTAATGAATCCTTCATCAGTTCACATGAGTAAACTGGAAGACTAGAATGTAATGAAATAAGATGGAATAGATCAATATCAAGGATGGTTAAAGCAAAAAGATCAAGGAAATTTGTATAATGACCGACATAGATTAGAGATCCTTGAACAATGAGCATGACACAATAATGAATGAGGCATATTTAGAAAGTGAAACATGACTTATATATAAATATACAATGTAGGAGACATTAACATATCCCTCATATAGTTGTAAGAGTAACCAATCAGAGGGGAAAGAAACGAGAACTCAAGGCTGAATCTAAGTCCAAAACTAGAACCCGACCATGAAGGTAGAAATATCATGCTTTGTTCAAGGAAAATTTGAGCTTGCTAGTGTTACCACCTAAGTTGTACTTAGTGGTTTTTTATCAAGTGAGCCTGGTCAACCGAACAAATATTCTTTGTTTGGACTTCAAAAGACCTTCGGAAGTACTTTTGGGAAGTGCTTGTTGTACTATATCACATGTTCATACCCCCATGGGGGAATTGTAATAAATGTTCTAGCATGATAGTGTCTGTAAAAGACTTGGTCTCTTAAATTTTATTTGTCGATCTGATCAGCCCAGGGTGTTTTTTCTCTTGGTTATTATTGGTTGTTGAATAAATGACTGATCATTTCTAAGTTTTTCACTCCGTACCTCCAAAGTTGGGGTGGTCGGCTAGGCATTTAGACCTATTGAGGTTATTAGAGTCTATGTGTCAATGCATAAACATGCTAGGCATCATGTTCGAGTCATATGAACATGTCTAAGTCCCCCTAGGTTTTTTCAATTTTTTTATTTTTTTAATTTTTTCAGTGTTTTTTTTTTAAATTTAATTTTTCCAAAAATTAGGCTATTTTTTAATAGTTTAATTGGAAAAATTGGGTTTTTAATAAAAGTGGGCCAAATAATCATTTTTAGTCATGTAGGTGATCATTTTCAAGATAAGAGCACCATGTAAACCCATGGACCCACTTTTCTCAGGTTTTGGGTGATTTTCCATCACTCAAGTTAGAAAACCCCAAAAAATCAATTATTGATTATTTTAATTAATAAACTGATGAATAATGGAGCAAATCCAAAATACCAAATCAATGGATTCTCAGCCGATTTGATTGAAATCAATGAGATCTAAACCAGATTGTCTGGATCTAACAAATCCTTGACTGAAGGAGGTGATATGGGTGGATCCAGAGTTGAACTTCAGCTTCCTTTATGGGGAATTTCACCCTCCCTCTCTCCTCCACACGTGTGGGATCATCTGGATGAGTTTTGGTGGATGCTTTAGTCAACAGGTTGAGGTGTCAGTCAGATCAGCTCTCTGATTGACATTTAGACTCAGTAGAAGCTCAATTCAACTTTAGATTAGGCATTGATGGACTCTCCTTCAACTGCAGTGGTCTATCCCTTGGGATTTGCACCCCCTCTGGGCTGGCATTTCAATTTTTTGTATAAATAAAGCATGGCTGCCTCCTTTCCGAGTTAGTTAGAGTTGGATTGAGGAGCTATTGTTGTTGTAATACTGTGTAATATCTTTTCTATTGGAATAAAGTGAAGCTTTGGAGGCCAAATTGGTGTAATGCTTTTATGTGTGTGGATTTAACATTGTCTTGCAGCTTTTTACCATTGGCTTTCTCTCGATTTATGCATCTGAATCCTGTCTGGTTTAATGATTCGGCTAAATCAATAGAAGTATAGCTGGTCAAGTAATATTACTTGATTTTCAATATCTCATAGTATATATGCTTAAATTTTCAGATAATACAGGTTTAAATAACTTTATTTGCATGTAATCCCTCTCTTTCTTCATATATTTCTATCCAGATCTCTTAAGGTTTTGTTCAGGATTGTTTGTTAGTTTTGAGGTAACAGTGGTTGGATGAACTATGGATCTAGCTTGACTCCACTGGGCATCTAACTATTTTGTGAAAGCATCTTCCCTCGGCATTCCACTAACTAGTCTTATTTGCAGATCCATTCCTCAGCAACAAATGCTCTTCTTTTCCTCTTCCTCCTTCAATTTTTTCTAAAATCAGTTCGGTTACTTGTTTGCAGCTTTAAAATTGTTTAGATCTATCAATTTCAGATTTTATTTTACATATATATTTCTGCCTTAAATCTCATAAACTAGATCTCATTCCTAAAATAAAATTTACAAGCATTCTAGATCTAGTTTTAGGGAAAATTGTCATTTTTCAAGGCTGTGAAAGTAGATCTAAAGCTTGTTGAATGCATGGTTGTTTCCTTAGAATATAAAAATTTATATTCAGAAATTTAAGTTCTTCATATTGGCTTCCCCCAAAGCAGGCCAGGATCCCAAGGAAATCTTTCTTTCCTTGGTTCTTTTTCCGCTTCTTTAAAAACTAGTTTTAACTTAGGATTTTTAGGTAAAAAATTTGTTCATCCAAAAGTAATTTCAAAGTACTTTTGAGAATATTTAACTATGATAATATTTATTTTTTTATAATTTTTAACAAAAAAGAGGAGGAGGCACTGTCCGGAAAGCATTTTTGGACCATTCGAAACCCCCCAAGGGGTCTCCGTCTTCAAATTTTTTTAAAATTTCGCAATTTGTAAACCTTGGGTCTCATTCTATATAAGGAAAAAGTAGATCATTTTCAGTTTTCTGATATTTTAATTTCTTTTAATAAAATAATAACCTCTTCGAATGGGCTCTTTCCGTCCTGTTCACCATCCCCCCTGGGGGGATTTGCGTCTGTGTCATTTTTTACTTTTTGTTCATATTTTTTCAATATAGTTTAGTTATAATATGCAGGGTAGTATACTTTTAATTATAATCATTTCCATATTCCATATCTAGTTGTTTCAAAGAAATTTTAATAGTTACCCCACGATCCTCCTTTTGAGTCGAAAGGTGAAGAAAGGGTCGTGGTAGTCTAATTAGAAAATTATGGTTTGCTTATCTGTTTATGATTCATCTTCTATCATCATTTGTTTTATTAATCATAATAAAATCAACCCCTCCTTGATTTCCCAATTGAGGTCCACTTGGACCGAAAGAGGTTCCTGGAGGGTTTTCTTTTTAACAAGAACACCTCCTTTAAAATTTACTAAAAGTAGCAAAGACTCCAGTATGTATGCTCTGTACTTGGTTGTGGTTCATCTGATCATTCAAGCTACATCAAAATCACTTGAGTGACTATAATAATTAACATTCACTCTCCCTAAATTGATAAACCATTAGGTGAAAATCCAACGCCTCGATCAAACCATTACGGTGGAAAAATACCCAAAGGAAGCAGGAACTCCTGAAAAGTGACCTCAGGGCACCGATCTCTATTAAAGCTTCAGGTGCATTATGAAAAACAGCCTCAGATACTCCATTCATCCCACATATTCCTTGCGGGTAGCCGTGACGATTTAGTTTTGGACATACTTCAAGTACCCCCTGGGTATATCTGGAGTCCCCTCGCCTAAGTTAAATTAATAATATTCTTACTTTAATTTAAATCAACCAAGATACAATCACACAACATTCATTCCAACACTTGCAAGCACTCTTAATTGTTTTTTGACTCCATTTTCAAGGCACTGGTCAACTGTTTATTTCTTTCAATCTATATGTGATTGGGTGTCATTTTCGTGCTTACTTGTGATTATCTCATCATGTCATTTGTTGTTTACAATTGTTAAATCGAAACTCCTAAAACAATTACTCTTTAAAACCATCATCATACTAAACAATTTTTCTTTAGTAACTTAATAGGGTCTAACCCCCTTGGCTTCGTTAGGAGTTGAGCCTAAACGGAGGAGTCAAGAACAAGGTGACAACCTTGACTCAAGACTTGCCCCCAAGGACACACCGAGTGGCTTGAAGATTTCTTCCACGTAACCTAAGTGTGTGAAAGGCAGAAACACTTTTTGGCATCATTGCCGGGGATAAATCTTTTATTCCTGGGTACGATTTAGCTTAACCTTTTTCTAAACAACTAAAAAGATAAAAAAAAAAATTGATTGATCTTGTCTTTAAAAAAACATAAAAATTAAAACTCGATCTGTCTGGTGACTCCATTGTCTAAAATCCCTCCAAGAATTTCTACCCAAAGAAACTGCCATCAATTATTCAATCCTCTCCCTGATCCCAAAAGGTTTATCAAGGAAAGATTGAATAGGCAGAATTCTCGTAGAAACCTTGAAAATTTAGGAGACCAATCCCTCTCAGATATCCAACAGATATTTATAGAGAGAAATGACGGAATTATTCAAACCCCTTGACTTTTCTCAGATGGTAGGTTCTCCCCATGCCATTCCAAAAGATGCTATCAAGAAGCTCCCCATATTTCATAGCAATAATGCCATCACTGCCAAGTCTCACCTTTGAAAGTTTGAAAAGCACCTGGTTAGTTATTGCAATGATGCTTCCCATGACCATGACAATGTCAAAATGAAGCTCTTCGCTTTTTGCTTAGAAGATGATGTTGAAGAGTGCTACCTCGACCTAGATGATGATTCATATAAAACTCTTAGCAAATTCCAAGATGGTTTTAGAAAGAAGTGGGGAGAAAAGAAGGAAGCCATACATCTGCTTGCTGCCCTTCATAACATAAAGAAGATGGAGAATGAAACCATGGATGAATTTAACACTAAGTTCATGCGTGTGGTTGTGGACCTCCCTAAAGAAATCAAGCCAAAGGATGCCTCCATCCTTATATCTTACATCGAAGCTTTCACTAGTGATTTGAGGTACCAGTTAAGAGACAAAGAGCCGACCAACCTAAAAACTGCTTAGGAATTGGCCGAGAAAATAGAAGAGAATATGCAATCTTCAGGAAAGTCCCACATTCCAAGTCACACTAGGGGAAACAATTCCTGTAAGAAAGAGACCAAGGGTAAATTCGTTCAATCAGAAGAAAAGGGAGCCTCTAAAGATCCCATGGAAAAGGTAACATACATGATAAAATACTTGGTTACTAGTCAAAACCAACTTATGGCAAATCAGTCCGCACAACTGAATATTATGCACAATAGAATAATCACAATGGAAGGAAATAATGGACATAGGAACTTTTAGCCTAGGTAGAACCAAATGTATCAAAATAAGTTTCCTCAGCAAGAGCCTAGGATTCCAAACCAGTTAGAATCAACTAACATGGTAGAAGAAGTAATTCCATGGTGTAGACCCTGTGAACAATTCCACCAAGAAGGCACTTGTTATGTTGCAAATCAAGTCATGGAACATGGAATTCCCAAGGTCAGTAATCAGGAAACAACTTCAAGCGAGCCTGATCATGTGTACATGGTAGGCTAGGCCTACCCTTTGTCACTAGCTAAATGGTACAAACCTAAGGATGAAACCATTGTAGAATATTATAGTGAAACTTATGATGAAAATGGTAATGTACATGATGGGACTCCTACGTGTTCTCCATATAATGATGACAGTCTGGAAGGTTTACTGCCTTGTGACCTTTTCTCTAAAGAATATGAGTATGAAAATGAGGACAAGTATAGATTGGAGCATGATACAAGTGACGAAGACTCCCTTATCCCCAACAAAGATGTTGATGAGGAGTCCTGGACATTCATGGAAAATCCAGTCTATGACATGAATAAAGAGGAAAATAATGAACCAGAAACTTTTGATAGTTTTGTATATTTTTCTGTCTATGGCACATCTAAAGGAGAGAGCATGGACCATGTGGCCTTGGGAAACTTTGATATGAAAAAGGAGCATGCAGTTTATCCACATGATCAGTCTGAGCCATATATCGGTATCAGTAATGAAGACAAAGAAAACTTGATATCACCAATGGGGATTCCATCACATCTAACATAGATGATGGTGATGACTATTGAGATTTTTGTGGATATCTTATTAAGAATCCTATCTATGCTATATCCAACAAGGGGAGTGTCTATTTAGAAATTTGTGGAAGTCCAATTTACTATACTTCCATAGAGGGAAGCATGGATCTGGAGACCTTGGAAAATCCTAGTATGGAAAAGCAGCATTCAAAATTCTTATATGATCATTCAGAGTCATATCATGCAGAGCCACACAAAGGTCAATAATGAAGACATGGAGAAGCAGTGTTGTGAAAAGACAGTTGTGATGCAATTAGTAGAATATCAGTCTCAACTATCATCTTCATATACATATTTTGCTCATGATTTGGAGCTGCTTGGGGCTTATACAGTGAATTGTCATCCGGTAAGCCTTGATGATCAGTATGATGGTGTATTCAATTAGCCTCATCATTCTGATTTGTACATCAACCCTGTCCAATCATGGATAGAAGCAGCCTGAGCAAGCACTTACCAGTTTGGGAGGAAGTTTGAAGACATTATTCATGCCTATGATTTCCCATCCATCCCACCCCTTCCAGATCATCACGCGGGTTTGCATTTTCTAAATAAAGTATCCTTACTTTGGCTGGTAACCAAAGACGAGGAATTTTTTTTATGTTAATAAAATGCTTAGGTGGTTACATTGGATTTCTGATTACACTTAACCCTTTTTATATCATGCTTAGAGTAGGAAAATAAGCTCCTTGAAAAAGAGCATTTACTTTCCGCATTTTTTGTTTTCATTAGTTAGTTAAATTTATTTTGTTTAAATAAATAAGCTTAATGGTTCATTTGGTTTTTATGTAAAGCTTGTGCTACTGAGGTTTTCTTCTCAAGTTGAGATGTTTTTACAAGGTGTATTAACCAGAGATTCTGGTGTTCTCATATCCTCTCCTTGCCCTATGACCAGATCGAGCACACGTCCCGTAGTTGGAGCCATAATGTTACCACCTAAGTTGTACTCAGTGGTTTTTTATCAAGTGAGCCTGGTGAACCAAAAAAAGATTCTTTGTTCGGACTTCAGAAGACCTTCAAAAGTACTTTTGGGAAGTGCTTGTTGTACTATATCACATGTTCATACCCCCATGGGGGAACTATAATAAATGTTCTAGCATGATAGTGTATGTAAAAGACTCAGTATCTTAGACTTTATTTGTCAATCTGAACAGCCCAGGGTGTTTTTTTCTCTTGTTTATTATTGGTTGTTGAATAAACGACTGATAATTTCTAAGTTTTTCACTCCATACCTCCAAAGTTGGGGTGGTCGACTTGGCATTTAGGCCTATTGAGGTTATTAGAGTCTATGTGTCAATGTATAAACATGCTAGGCATCATGGTCGATTCATATGAACATGTCTAAGTCTCCCTAGGTTTTTTCAATTTTTTTATTTTTTTCAGTGTTTTTTATTAAAATTTAATTTTTCCAAAACTTAGGCTATTTTTTAATAGTTTAATTGGAAAATTTGGTTTTGTAATAAAAGTGGGTCAAATAATCAGTTTCAGTCATGTAGGTGCTCATTTTCAAGCTAAGAGCACCATGTAAACCCATGGACCCAATTTTTTCATGTTTTGAGTGATTTTCCATCACTCAGGTAAAAAAAACCCAAAAAATCAATTATTGATTATTTTAATTAATAAATTGATGAATAATGGAGCAAATCCAAAATCCTAGATCAGTGGATTCTCAGTCAATTTGATTGAAATCAATCAGATCTAAACTAGATTGACTAG
This sequence comes from Pseudotsuga menziesii, assembly GCA_001517045.1. NCBI lineage: Eukaryota > Viridiplantae > Streptophyta > Pinopsida > Pinales > Pinaceae > Pseudotsuga > Pseudotsuga menziesii. The sequence continues at coordinate 100,882 of LPNX010882315.1, forward strand.
ATCTGACAAATCCTTGACTAAAGGAGGTGATCTAGGTGGATACAGAGTTGAAATTTAGCTTCCTTTATGGGGAATTTCACCCCCCCTCTCTCCTCCACATGTGTGGGCTCATATGGATGAGTTTTGGTGGATGCTTTAGTCAACAGGTTGAGGTATCAGTCAGATCATCTCTCTGATTAACATTTGGACTCAGTAGAAGCTTATTTCAGCTTCATATCAGGCATTGATGGACTCTCCTTCAGCTGCAGTGGTCTATCTCCTTGGGATTTGTGCCCCCTCATGGCTGCCTCCTTTTTGAGTTAGTTAGAGTTGGATTGAGGAGATATTGTTGTTGTAATACTGTTTAATATATTTTTCTATTGGAATAAAGTGAAGCTTTGGAGGCCAAATCGGTGTAATGCTTTTATGTGTGTGGATTTAACATTGTCTTGCAGCTTTTTACCCTTGGCTTTCTCTCAATTTCTGCATCTGAATCCTGTCTAGTTTAATGATTCAGCTGAATCAATAAGAGTATATCTAGGAAAGTAAGATTACTTTATTTTCAATATCTCATAGTATATATGCTTAAATATTCAGATCATACATGTTTAAATAAGTTTATTTGCATGTAATCCCTCTCTTTCTTCATATATTTCTATCAAGATCTCATAAGGTTTTGTGCAGGATTGTTTGTTAGTTTTGAGGTAACAAGGGTTGGAAGAACTATGGATATATCTTGACTCCACTGTCCATATGACTATTTGTGAAGGCATTGTCCCTCGGCATTCCACTAACTAGTCTTCTTTCCAGATCCATTCCTCGGCAACAAATGCTCTTCTTTTCCTCTTCCTCCTTCAAATTTTTCTAAATTCAGTCCAGTTACTTGTTTGAAGCTTTAAAATTGTTTAGATATATCAATTTCAGAGTTTATTTTACATAGATATTTCTGCCTTAAATCTCATAAACTAGATCTCATTCCTAAAAGAAAATTTACAAGCATTCTAGATCTAGTTTTAGGGAAAATTGTCATTTTTCAAGGCTATGAAAGTAGATCTAAATATTTTTGAATGCATGGTTGTTTCCTTAGAATCTAAAAATTTATATTCAGCAATTTAAGTACTTCATATTGGCTTCTCTCAAAGCAGACCAATATCCCAAGGAAAGATTTCTTTCCTTGGTCTTTTTCCGCTTCTTTAAAAACTAGTTTTAACTTAGGATTTTTGGGTAAAACGTTTGTTCATCCAAAAGTACTTTAAAAGTACTTTTGAGCATATTTAAATGTTATAATATTGTTTTTTTTTAGCAGGTGTAACAGAAAAGAGGGGGAGTCTCTGTCTGGAAAGCATTTTTGGACCAGTCGAAACCCCCTAGGGGGTCTCCGTCTTCCAAAAATTTCAAAATTTCGCAATTTGTAAACCTTGGGTCTCAATCCGTATAAGGACCAAGTAGATCATTGTTAGTTTTCTGATATTTTAATTGATTTTAATAAAATAATAACCTCTTCAAATAGGCTCTTCGGGTCTGCTCACCATCCCCCCTGGGGGATTTGCGTCTGTGTCATTTTTTACTTTTTGTTCATCTTTTTTCAATCTAGTGTAGTTCTAATATACAGGGTAGTATACTTTGAATTATATTAATTTCCATATTCCATATCTGGTTGTTTCAAAGTAATTTTAATACTTTCCCCCTGAGCCTCCTTTTGAGCCGAAAGGTGAAGAAAGGGTCGTGGTAGTCTAATTAGAAAATTGTGGTTTTCTTATATGTTTATGCTTCATCTGCTATATTCATTTTCTTTAGTAATCATAAAAAAATAAACCCCTCATTTATTCCCTTATTGAGGTCCACTTGGATCGAAAGAGGTTCCTGGAGGGTTTTATTTTTAACAAGAACACCTTCTTTAAACTTTACTAAAAGTAACAAAGACTCCAGTGTGTATGCTCTGTAATTGGATGTGGTTCATCTGATCAGTCAAGCTGCATCAAAAGCAATTGAATGACTAGAATAATTAGGATTCACTCTCCCCAAATTGACAAACCATCAGGTGAAAATCCAATGCCTCGATCAAACCATTACGGTGGAAAAATACCCAAAGGAAGTGAGAACTCCTGAAAAGTGACCTCAGGGCACTGATATCTGCTACACCTTCAAGTGAATTATGAACAACAACCTTAGAGACTCCATTCATCCCACATATTCCTTACGGGTGTTGATGTAATTGTATCTTTGGAATGTATTCACTTGTATTTTTTATGTATTGTAACCTGATGTTTATTCCGGGATGTATTTGTAGTGTACTTGAGTCATGTCATGCCCCGATGTTCCTATCGGGAATTTTTTATAATGTAATCAAGTCATGTCAAGTCAAGGTGGTTAACTCTCCTATTGTCTAAGGGTTAAAGTCCCCATAGTTTTGTGGCACTAGGGTTATTAGACTCACCTAGTGCAGTCGGCCCTAGTTGGGTTTAGTCAAGTCAGGAATTAGTATAAATAGAGAGATAGCCTCTCTATTTACCACACACTCAATTGTAGCGCATAGATGAGGAAGAGAAAGAAACTGGGGAAAGGAAGAAAGAGGTTACTGCTGTCGGGAGATCATCTTACTGTTTTTGGGTTTCACTTTGGTGTTGATTCTATCTCCAAGGAAGTTGTGGGTTTTTCTCCATTTATGGTTTCCCTGAGGAAAAACACTGTGTTCATTGTCTCTTGCGTTTGATTGATGTGCTTGTTGTTCTCTCAGTTAAATATCCTAACAAAATGCTAGCTTAATGTTTAAAATCTAACATGGTATCAGAGATAACCTGATAAAAAGACACTGTGCAGCTACGGGAACTAGGGCTTCCTATTTTGTGGATCTCTCTCCATAGATTTTTCAGCAAAAGTAGGGTGGAATAACTCTCCTCCATAGGGCGCATCTTTCTGTCCAAGCAAAATCCAATTCTGAGGTTTTTCAGTTTTAGACCCGACATTGCTGTTGGAAATTAGGGCTTTTCACAGAAGTGGAATTTTTCAGTGAGCCCGGGCCTGGATTGATCTCCTCCCCAAAATTGAAGTTAGGGATCAAATTCAAAGCATTTGGTTGGATAGAACTCCAAAAAATAAAAACCCTAATCTACTCCTCAACCAGCACTGCAGGATTTTAGCTCCAAATCCAGATCCGACATCTTGACCTGGTAAGATCTAAATCTTTTGTATTTCCATTTGAGTTTCCCAGTTAATATGTCTCATCATACCAAGCTTTATGAAAATCCTGAGGGAACTGATAACTTCCGATCCTGGAAGTATAGGATCTCCCTGGTCCTAGAATAAAATGAGTTGGACTTTTACATCCATGAGGAAGTTCTAGTTCCAGAGGGAGATGAGGCCAAGGCCTTACATAAGAATAAGTTGGCTATGGCAAAGAGGATCATTTCTGATTCAATCAAGGATCACCTCATTCCATAAGTGTCCTCCCTCAAGACACCTAAATCCATGTTTGATGCCCTAACCAAACTGTTTGAAGGGAAGAACATCAATCAGAAGATGACTCTAAGGAACCAGTTGAAGAATGTAAATATCTAGACTAAGGAGACCATCCAGTCTTACTTCACAAGGGTCTCCCAGATCAAAGAACAGTTGGAAGCAGTAGATGAAGAAGTGGAGAATGCAGAAATTTTCATGACAACATTGAATGGCCTCCCTACGTCATGGGATTCTTTCATCCAAGGAATTTGTGTTAGAAAGAAGTTGGTCAATTTCAATAGATTGTGGGAAGAATTTTCTCAAGAAGAAGCTCGGATAGCAGCTTGAGAAGAAAATATGGGAAGTAAAGATCAAGCTCTCACAATACACTCCAAGAAAGGAAGAAGGGAAAATCATCATCACCAAGGTAAGCATTCTCATCAGAAAAACAATCTTGTAAGAAGGGATCCATCCAAACT
>LPNX010882315.1:107205-179985 GCA_001517045.1 Pseudotsuga menziesii
GGATGGTTTGATTTCTGATACGAAGAGAAAGCTTGCTGCCGAGTTTGAAATGAAGGACTTGGTTATGATGCATTATTTTTTAGGCATGGAGGTGTGGCCGGAATGCGGATGGAATCTCCCTCGGAAAAGGGAAGTATGCAGTAGAGATCCTGAAGAGGTTTGGGATGATGGACTGCAAGTCCATGACCACACCTATGGAATCGCACCTAAAGATATTGAGTGATGCTTCATCAGAGATGGTTGATGCTACTATGTATCGTCAGATGATTGGGTCCTTGACGTATCTGACGAACATGAGACCAGACATTTGCTTTGCTATGAACACCTTGAGCCAGTTCTTGACATATCTGAGACATGTTCAATTGATTGCTACAAAGCATATTCTAAGGTACCTAAAAGGCACAATTGATTATGGGCTTAAGTACAAGTCAAATCAGAAGATTAACCTCAAAGGTTATGTTGATTTAGATTGGGAAGGTAGTTCCATCGATAGGAAGAGCACTTCAGGTTGTTGCTTCAGTATGGGATCAGGTGTGATCTCTTGGTTTAGCAGGAAGCAATCATGTGTGGCACTGAGTACAGCTGAAGTAGAGTATGTCACAGATTGTTTAGCTATTTGTGAGGCAGTATGGCTGCAGAAGCTACTGTCTGATTTATTTGATCTCCAGATGGATGCTACTTGTATACATTGTGACAACCAAAGTTCCGTGAAGTTGTCAGAGAATCTAGTGTTCCATGACAAGTTGAAGCATATCGAGATCAAGTATCACTATGTCAGGGATATGGTGCAGAGGGGAGCAGTGAAGCTCCAATATGTTGCAGCAGAGGAACAAATAGGTGATGTGTTGATGAAGCCATTGGCTAGGGTGAAGTTTGAGTACTTCAGGGAGAAGCTTGGTGTTCTCTAGATCGAGGTTTCCTCCAAAGGGAAATGATGAGACGAAAAGCCATTCTGACATGGTGAGAGGATTGGTTCCTTCCATGGTCAGATGTAAGGGCTGAGCCATTCTGTCATGGTGAGAGGATTGGTTCCTTCCATGGTCAGATGTAAGGGCTGAGCCATTCTGTCATGGTGAGAGGATTGGTTCCTTCCATGTCAGATGTGAGTGTTGAGCCATTATGATGTGACTGTAAGATTGGTTCCTACATGATCAAAAGTAAGTGCTAAATTCCATTATGGGAATGGAGGTTCCTGGTCAGTTACCAGGTAGCTCAGTCTAGGACTATGGGCCATTCTAATATGACTATAGAATTGGTTCCTACAAGATCAGATGTGAGTGCATGCCCTTCTGACATTGGTTGTCAGATGTAAGTGCAGATCCCTTTCGGCATGAAAGATTGGTTCCTTGCATGGTCGAATATAAGTGCTGAGCCTTTCTGACATTGGTTGTCAGATGTAAGTGTAGAGCCTTTTGGCATGGAGGATCGGTTCCTCACATGGCCAAGTGTAAGTGGTGAGCCTTTCTGACATTGGCTGATGGATGTGAGTTCTAGGCCTTTCTGACAGGGTTGTGGGAGGTGTTCCCACATGGTCAGATGTGAGTGCTGGGCATTTCCTTTCTAATATGATTATAGGATTGGTTCCTACATGATCATATGTAAGTGCTAGGTGGGCCATTCTGATTTAGGGTCAGATATAAGTGATGGAAAAGACCTGCATCGAGGGTAGGCCTACAACCAGTATGAAAAAGGGATGGCTCTATAGAACTTCCTGCGACAAGAAGAATCATGAGATAGCACCCATGAATATTCAGTGTTGATGATCCAGTAGAGATGATCTAGATCCAAAGATGATGCTCTAGAGATGAGCCAGATCGAGGGATGATCCATATCCAGTGATGATGATCTAGATTGAGTGAGGATCCAGATCCAGGTGAAGATGACTTGAAGATGAAGGTGACTTGAAGATAGAGATGACTTGAAGGTAAATATGACGAAGACTCAATGGTGATCTATATGATACAGAGAAGAAGACTTGTGCTAATAAATTGTGTCGAGAGAATACCTTCCTATTTAAGAGGGAGTGTTGATGTAATTGTAAATTCAGAATTTATTCACTTGTATTTATTATGTATTGTAACCTAATGTTTATTCTGAGATGTATTTGTAATGTACTTGATTCATGTCATGCCCTAATGTTCTTATCGGGAAGTTTCTATAATGTAATCAAGTCATTTCAAGTCAAGGTGGTTAACTCTCCTATTGTCTAAGGATTAAAGTCCCCACAGTTCCAGGGCACTAGGGTTATTAGACTCACCTAGTGAATTCGGCCCTAGTTGGGTTTAGTCAAGTTAAGAATTAGTATAAATAGAGAGCTAGCCTCTCTATTTATCACACACTCACTCACACTCAGTTGTAGCACATAGTTGAGAAAGAGAAAGAGACTGGGGCAAGGAAGAAAGAGGTTACTGCTGTCAGGAGATCATCTTAGTGTTTTTGGGTTTCACTTTGGTGCTGATTCTATCTCTGAAGAAGTTGCGGGGTTTTCTCCATTTATGGTTTCCCTGAGGAAAAACACTATGTTCATTGTCTCTTGTGTTTGATTGTTGTGCTTGTTGTTCTCTTAGTTAAATATCCTAATGAAATGCTAGCTTAATGTTTAAAATCTAATAGCGGGTAGCTGTGATGGTTTAGTTTTGGACACACTTCAAGTACCCCTTGGGTATATCTAGAGTCCCCTCACCTAAGTTAAATTACTCATCTTCTTACATTAATTTAAAATCAACCAAGATAGAATTGCACAACATTCATTCCAACACTTGCAAGCACTCTTAATTGTTTTTTGACTCCATTTTCAAGGCACTGGCCAATTGTTTATTTCTTTCAATCTATATGTGATTGGGTGTCATTTTCGTGCTTACTTGTGAATATCTCATCATGTTATTTGTTGTTTACAATTATAAATTGAAACTCCTAAAAAAATTACTCTTTAATACCATCATCATACTAAATAATTTCTCCTTAGTACTTTAATAGGGTCTACCCCCCTTGTCTTCGTTGGGAGTTGAGCCTAAACGGAGGAGGCAAGAACAAGGTGACAGCCTTGTCTCGAGACTTGCCCCCAAGGACACACCGAGTGGCTTGAATATTTCTTCCACGTAACCCAGGTGTGTGAAAGGCGGCAACAACTAGCAAACAACTAATGCATTTCATAGATCATTCCCTTCCCTTTCTCTCTCTTTTTTCTAAAGAATATATTTCTTGTATATGTTTAACAAGTCTGAGAAAGAAAAGTTGAGAACTTATTCATTTCTAAGACAAGCTCGAAGAAGAGAGAGAAGAATGCTTGATAAAGCATTGATCCATGGATTTTATAATCCTTAATTACTGAGTGCCCAATGGTGTTTTCACAATTTGAAATTCTGAAAATGCAAAAGAAAAAAATAGGGAGGAACTTTTTCATAAATTTAGTCTCCAAAGTCTGTAAAGTATAAAACAATCCAAAGGAGAACTCTATTAGCTCAGGCGAACTAAGGTATTCATTTTTCGTAGTTAGTTGGTGAAGTTTGAAAAAGGGTTTAACTATCACCATACTGACGCTATTTCAAGAAAAATCATAAAGCTTTAAAGTTAATGAGTGTGAAGGAAAAGCAAGGTCACTTGTGTTGTTCCATCAATTTGGGAGTATGGGAAACAAATAATAAACTCGATGCCTTTGTCTTAAAGTTTAGCGAGCATGAAAATAGCATAAAGAATGCTTAGAATCTTTTTCATGTTTTAAACCAGAGCACGAAGAAAGAAAAAGTCGGCTCAAACAGGTTCATTTTTCATAAATTTAGTCTCCCAGGTATGAAAAAGAGATAAACCTATACCTCGAAATATTATTCTAGCCACAGTGAACTAGATTATTCCTTTTTCGTAGGTAATACACATGGTCCGCGGAAGGTTTAAACTTATACCAATGTGGATATTCCTTCAATTCCTTTAAAAATTTAAAGGAATAGGATAACTCGACAATCTTGTCATAAAGGATTCTAACAAGAGATTAAAGGTAACTCTGTATAATGGGAGCATGATATAAAAGGTACTTAGCAAAATAAAAGAGTATGAGGCTCTTCTTTTCTTATATAGGAAAATTAACAAGGATCCCAATACCTAGAAACTTGTAGCATGGGTACCATGATAATAACAAGGGTACTAACTATGGTTACCCATGTAAGATAAGTTATAATCCATGGAAGAACAACAACAGTTAAATAGTATAAAAAGGTTTAAATTTGTAGTCCGTGGAGAAAAAGTGGGTCCTATGACATAAGATGGATTAAACTATAAATGTAATATGCAAGATGACAATTCCCTATCCTACATGTCGGGATACAATATGTAGCATTTTCAACCATATATGTGAATAAAACCTGAAAAATCATTTGACCAACATGACCTAGGTATAAAACCAATAACATTAGTCCCTATAATCAAATTTTTATAGAAACTATAGACAATCGGGTAAATATTTGAATTTTTTTACCACAAATAGTAACAAAAAGTAAAAGACTAAGTTATTTATGAATTTACCTTGGAGTGGAGAAAAAAGGACCTAAATATTCAATTGTTGATCGTGATTGAACTAATGAACGATTTTTGAAACCACGAGTTGCAAATACTCAATCTCTCTCTAAAATTCATTTTCATACCATATTTTTTTTATTTTAGTGATTTTTTGGGGTTTTGTATCACGTTATAAGTGTGAAACTGTGCACACACGAGTGAATCCTTGTGCACTCATGTGTTCATATAAAAAATTCTAGTAGATAGGTGCTCACCTGTGTGTGGCAACTGATTTATAGTGAACTGCACCCACATTTCATGTAGTTCATAAATAAAACTACTAAGACTGGTCAAAATAAGTGAAAAAATTGCAAGTATTACAATTATATGGCAAGAAATGGAACATGAGGACATGGATATGGAATCCATGCGTGACCCATTGACTCTAAATGTGCTGTACCAGTGTGGGTTACTAAAATTATTTTGTATGGAGAACATGCAGGATCAACTGAGACTCTTGTAAATATTGGTGAGGTATTGGGATCTTGAAGAGGGTGTATTTGACCTCCAAGTGAAGTTCCAGAGATCACCATGAAAGATATATATTTTATCACCAAATTATCATGTCATGGAGTAGCCGTAGACTTTAAATTATCGGTCCATGGCATGGGGGATTTGATCGTTCAAGACATGTCAACGCCTACTACATGCCAAGAGTACAGAAGTTAGGAAATTAAATTTCCATTGCACAAATCACAAGTTTTCCACTAAAATTCATTGTTACTACCATTACACAGGTTACATGTGTAGAAGCATTGCATTTAAATACACTCAACTATATGCATCTTGGTATAGAATGCTTGTGAAATGTGGTTTTTTACTAGTGCACTGATATTGTAGTAAACATGAAGAGGAAACTTACTAACCACAAGATGGGAAAGAAGAAAACTTTGGTTATGTGAGTATGTTGGTTGCATTCTTCTTTAAGAATATTCTATGCCCGATCCCGATAGTGACCCTCCCTCACCCCCATCCTTGTGAGCCTAAACTCACCAGATGGGGTGATGTCTTGGTGAGGTAGGGGGGTGGAGAGACAAGAGATTCTTTTTATGATGCCTTTTAGGAAGGGTGGTTTCGATAGGTTCCTTCCATTGAACAATTTCCATATATAGGTTTATATTTATGTGGATATCCTGAACTCATTCTTCCTCACAGAGAAGCATAGGGAGAGATTGGCATATTTGTTTTTTGAGATATTATTTTTTATGAGTTCTAGTTTGTAAATATGCATACTTATGTATTTTTGTGAATCTAAGCCTAATCATAATGCTTGATGCATATATTGGACTAGTGTGGCCAGATGGACATCCTAGAGTGTTTGTACGACAAACATAGGCAGGTGGATCTTACACCATGCTAATGACACTTGAGGGAACAATGACCCATTTGAATCATGTTATTCCTACTATTCGGATGGATAGGATTCCTATAAAGATGTAGTAGCATGTAGTGGTAGCTCCCCCTTCATGGTTTATATTCTCCAGAAAGTATATAGATGTGTCATTTGTTACAAAGAATTAGTGGAAGAGGAAGTTGAGGCTCTAATATCTCCTTAGGAGTAGCTATATTGCGAGGTAATATTATCCCATTTTTTTTTGTTTTGATATGTATTATTGACTAGATATATCTACTTGGACTCATTTTATATATTTTGGAATTATTTATATACATATGATGATTCATATTTACATGTGTTTCTGATGTATTCCTGGTTATTTTTATAATGTATGATACAAAACGTCGAGGACATAATTTGGATATGTCGGCCACTTTTCCTAACTCGTGCGACCCAGGTTTTGTGCATCCCATTAACCCAACAAACACCTAAGATACCGGCCCGACAGAGCAAGCCCCATCGGCAACACCTATGAAGCAGGCGCAGTCTCACCCAAGATATCTCTTCGATTGGTAACCGTCAAAACCATGTTTCTGCAATTCTTGAGGGATTATGGTCCCTTGGCGCATAGCCAAGGAGCTCGACCAAGTCGCGAGGATGGATTCATTTTCACCCAATTGTATCGCACACCGTGCATATATTCTGCTAACTACTAATGACGCGACAAAAATTCGAACTTAGTACTTTAAACATGGCATAATGTAAAAGTAAGCTAACCGACAGGCGTAGTGTCACATGCCCCAATTTGCAAAAACAATTTAATGTTATTGAGGAACATTGTGTTATATTTTATGCTAAGTTTGTAATTGATGACCAAGTGGGGTCAAGAACAATTAATGTAATTTAGAATATTTTATTTATAAATAAATAAATGATGAGACAACATGTTAGGGAAGTTTTTAAAAGAGTGTTAACTGGTCACTTGGTGGAGGAGACTGGGTGGAGAGTATACTAACAAGTGGCAACATTCTCAAACTACTTCCAACTGTTGCAGGTGGAAACTGTGCTTTGTCTATGATTGTCATATATATATATCATTGCCATGGATATTAGCGATGCTTAGGTTATAAATCATAAATTTAAGATATGAAGTAACTCATAGGTTATGTCAAGTTTAAATAAATTCTTTTGCTAACTTTGTGTGCTAATACTTAGTATAATATCAAACTTTATTGATCATTAAAATTATTTCAAAAGTATACTAATCAACTAGTATGCAGGTTTAGTTATTTGTTTATATATAATGTGAAAATTATATAATGTCAAGCCTGGGATAAGTTTTGAATTGGATCGTGTTTTAGAGTTAGCTCTCTTTTCAGTAAAATAGGCTAGATTATAGCTTAGAGCATGAAGTATTTACCTTGTTTTTATCTCCAAGGAATCATATACCTATGATCACGACTAGCCTCCAAATGTGTACTTAAAACTAAGCAAAAGTTGAAGTACTATATTTTTTCACCTTAGATAAAATCTAGATCAAGATTGCTATAAACGAAATCACCAAGTGAGTCTTGGAGTTAATTGTAATCCATCAGAAATTTGGTTATCCTTTGGAATAGTACCACGATCATGTTTTTACACCATGTAGAGACATTTTGTTATAAATACAATTATGGAGATGTAACTACACAAATAAGATCAGCATTACCTCCTAGAGTCAAGATGATATTAAATATTCTAAGACTAGCATCTTAATTCACGCTAGGTAAGTATCTTCTTGACTTGAATTCAAGTAATACTCTACTGGAGCATAGGCTTACATGCTAAACCTATAAGGAACCAACAGTCCAACTGTGTTAGCTTAAAGCTAAGTAAGCCTCGATCACACATAAGAATATTTCCCTACTTGACAAAATAAAACCATCAATATATCTAGCAGAAGTAAATTATGAGTTCTTTTTCTAATTCTAGAAAAATCACAATTGCTAAGTCATCAACAACACTAACACAAGTTTTTAAGATTACACATTTAGTTTAAATTTTTTTATAAAGAAGCAACCCCTTGTTATTTTATAAACTGTTTCTATTATATGCTAACCATTAGTGGTACTTTAAAGGCAACTTTAGACATTTTATGTCACTTAAAAATTTTAAATTTTTACAAATTTTTGGGTTATTACATGTGGTATCAGAGCACAAGGTTCAAACACTAGGCCTGAATGTAGCTCAACTTGCTTATGTGGAACAGTAAATTTAAATAAACATGCTGATGTTGTTTTCTTTTGAATGATACATCCAGAGAATTTTGTTTCTGAGTTAATGACAGGTATGGATAGATTGGAAGAATATGAGGATGAGGAATCTCCTTACATTGAACGAAATAATCTTCAAAAAGAACCTATACAAGAAGAGATAACTAATAATTATTCCAAACTACTACAAATAGTTAAGGAACTAAAAACAGAGATGGAATCGGTTAAGAAAGAAAGTGATAGGATTCTGAGAGCTCAGGAAGAGCTAAATCAGATCCTAATAGAAAGATTTCATACTGAGGGAAAAGATAAAAGAACTAAGTTTGAAAATATAGGTTATCAGCATAAAGATAAAAATACTAAACAAGTTAAAGCGAAAGTAGCTCATATTCTGAAGGATATGGTGTTTTACATAAACAAAACTTTCATTATACTAGTGACAATAATGAAGATAATCACCATACTAGGAAGAGAAAGTTTAAAACTTATGAAGAAATATCTGGGGAATTCAAGAAGATCAAGCCACCAACCTTTAATGGAGAAACGGAGAAGGGGGAAGAAGTAGAATCCTGGCTGTTCGGGATGAAAAAATACTTCCAAATTTATAACTACTCTAATCAACTGAAGGCTAAGGTGGCTATTTATAATCTTACAGGAAAAGCAGATATATGGTGGTAGGACTTAAAAAGAGTAAAAGGTATAAGGGATAAAAACATAAATTGGAGTACATTTAAGAAACATTTCAAAAATAAATTTGTATCTGAACAGTATTATGAGGAAAGGGATAAGGAATTTTACGAGCCAAAACTAGGAAAAATGAATATGAAAGAGCTAAATAGTAAGTTTCTAAGTCTGCTCAGGTATGTGCCATATATTGTGGATGAGAAACCTAAGGTACAGTGGTTTCTCAGTTGTTTACCTTATCATATAAAGGGCATAATTGAGTATGACAATCCGAAAACATTAGAAGAAGCAATGAGAAAATCAATTTTTTGTTATGAACAAAATCGTAAAAAGGAGAGTATGACCAACTGGAAGGCCAAAAGGAATAATAACTTTGAACAAAAAAAGAAAGAGGTTGTGCCTAATTGAAATTTTAACAATAATAACACCAGAAATTTTCCTAGTAAAAATTTCCAAGGGAACAAAAGTAATTCACAGAACAATCCAAATAATCAAAGGAATAAAGAATCTGCTAACAACCACAGTAACTATACAAAGAATTTTGAATAAAAGGAACCCATAAAGTGTTGGGAATGTAATGGTCCGCATTATGCATCCATTTGTCCCAATCAGAAGAAGATTGTTAGCAACATACACACAATACAAGAAAAGATTACTATTGGTGATCTAGCAAGGACAATGCCCAGGATCAACGCAGCACTAGAGAACCGGCAAGCCGATTTTCAAACTTCCATGGTGGAAGTGGAAGGTAAGATAAATCAAATACCTATATCTATTTTAATTTATATAGGAGCTAGTTTAAGCTATATTTCTCCTAAATTAGTAGAAAAGTGTAAGCTTTCAGTTGAAATGTTTGCAAGATCTTGGTTAGTTCATCTAGCTACTGGTGCAAAGAGAAAGGTAATTAGCTTTGTTAAGAATTGTGCAGTAACTATGGATCAGTTTGAAACTTTTGTTAAGCTCAATGTGTTACCTTTAGGTTCATATGATATGTTAATTGGTATGGATTGGTTAGAACAACATAGAGTGGTCTTGAATTGCTTTGATAAAACCCTCACTTGCATAAATAGCAATGGAAAGTTAATAAATGTAAAGGGAATCTCTAGGAAAATAGCCATGAGGCAGATTTCTGCTTTGTAGCTTAAATGAGATGTTAGGAAAGGCTGTAAGGCTTATGTAGTAACAGTAATCAATGAAGAAAACACTAAAAATAGAGATAAATTAAAATTTGAAGATATTCCAATTCTAAGGGAATATTCAGATCTATTTTCGGAAGAAATTCCGAGACTGCCTCCGAAACGGGAATTACATTTTACTATTGAGCTGGTACCTGGTGCAGTTCCCAACTCAAAAGCCCCTTATTGAATGAATATACTAGAATTAAATGAACCTAAGTCACAGTTAAAAGAACTCATTGATAAAAATTACATTAGACCCAGTGTGTCTCCCTGGGGGGAACCTGTCATCTTTGTTACGAAGAAGGATGGAACTCTATGACTATCTATAGATTATCGTCAACTAAATAAAATGACTATCAAGAACAGATACCCATTACCTTGCCTAGATGATCTATTTGATCAGCTACATGGAGCCACAGTGTTTTCAAAGATTGATTTACGATCTGGATACCACCAGGTCCGAATCAAGGATGAAGAGATCTTTAAAACAACCTTTAGGACTCGATATGGACATTACCAGTTTGTGGTTATGACCTTCAAGATTACTAATGCCCCAGCTATTTTTATGTGTCTGATGAATAATGTAATGCACAAATATCTGGATAAATTTGTGGTCGTATTTATTGATGACATCTTAATTTACTTAAAGTCTGAAGAGGAACATAAAGAACACTTAAAAATTGTCTTGCAAGAGTTACGAGAGCATCAATTTTTTGCAAAATTTAGTAAATGTGACTTCTTTAAAGATAAAATTCAGTATTTAGTACATGTGGTGACTAAAGAAGGAATTTATGTTGACCCCGAAAAGATAAAGGCAATTGAATATTGGCTAGTCCCAAAAGATGTAACTGATGTCCAATTATTCATGGGGATTATTGGTTATTACCGGATATTCATCGAAGCATTTTCAAGAATTGCAAATCCTATAACCTCTTTGAAGAAAAAGGGGAAGAAATTCTATTGGAATCAGAAGTGTGAAGACCGTTTTAAAAAGTTAAAAACATTATTAACCACCGCACCAATTCTAAGAATTGTTTACCCTGATAAATATTTTATAGTATGTACTGACACATGCAATGATGGTTTAGGTGGAGTATTAACTTAGGAAGGACACGTCATTGCTTATGATTCTAGGAAGCTGAAGATTCATGAGAAAAATTATGCGGCCTATGACTTAGAATTAGATGATGTCATACATGCCTTAAAGATGTGGCATCATCATTTAATTGGAAGGAAATTTATATTAATGACAGATAATAAAGGATTGAAATACCTGTTGGATCAACCTAACTTGAATGCTAGGCAAGCTAGGTGGCTAACTTTTCTAAGTGAATATGATTTTGAAATTCAACACATTAAAGGAAAGGAGAATAAGATTGCTGATGCATTAAGTAGAAATGAAAATTTGAATTTTACAGCAGCCATCAACACTTATACAATAGACTTGGAAGAACAACTTGAAGTTGGAATAGAACAAGATGAAAATTACCAAAAATTACAAGCAAAAGTAAAAGAAAATTTAATAGAAATTCTAAGTACAGGGTACAGCTTGGATGAAAAAGGATTATTACTGTATAAAGACAGATTATACATACCTAATGTACTTAAGATTAAACTATTAATTTTAAATGAAATTCATAAAACTCCTTATTCAGGGCATCTGGGTTATCAAAAAACTATAACCATGCTAAGAAAGGATTATTTCTGGCCAAACATGAAAAATGAATTGGAAGAATACATTACTAGATGCTTCAAATGTCAGCAAGTAAAAACTGAACATCAGCATCTAGTTGGGCTACTTCATCCATTGCCTATTCCTAGCTGGAAATGGGAGATAATTAGCATTGATTTTATCATGGTATTACCTAGAAATCAGAACTTAAATGACTCAATAATGGTTGTGGTTGACAAATTGAGTAAAGAAGCCCATTTTATACCTATAAAAACTACTTATAAAGCTGCAAATATTGTTGATATTTTATTAAAAAAAAAAATTCAGTTGCATGGAATACCCAAGGTGATAATTTCAGACCGAGACCCTAAATTTACAGGTAATTTTTGGAAATATTTGTTTAAAGGATTAAATACTAAGTTAAAATTTAGTACCTCTTTCCATTCTCAAACTGATGGACAGACTGAAAGAGTAAATTAGGTATTGGAGGATCTACTCAGAATGTACATAAAGGAGCAGCCAGGTAAATGGGAAGATTATTTACACCTGGTATAATTTGCTTACAATAATCATTATCAAGCTTTAGCTAGGTATAGTCCTTTCAAAATTTTGTATGGAATAAAATGCAATACTCCCATCTCTTGGAGTAATCTAGTGGACAGGTCAGTATTAGGACCTGAATTATTGAAGGAGATGGAGTTAATTGTAAAACAAGTACAAGGTAATTTTAAAATTGCGCAAGATCACCAGAAAAGCCAAGCAGACCTTGAATGAACTCCAAAGGAGTTCTAGGTAGGAGAACATGTTTTTATTAAGGTGAGACCCAAAAATATTTCTCTAAGGTTGGGTAGCTATGCTAATCTAGCACCTCGATATTGTGGTCCTTTTGAAATATTGTCCAGGATAGGACAGGTAGCATATCAGTTAGCTCTACCACCAAATCTAAGAGTTCACAATGTTTTTCACATTTCTGTATTAAAAAAATATGTACATGATGCTACTCATGTTATTAATTGGAATGATGTGCAACTGGAACCCAAAGGATATTTTCTAGTGGAACTGGATTGTATCCTCAAAAGGAGGGAGATCTGATTTCGGAATCGCACCATTGGTCAGGTGAAGGTGCAATGGAAGCACCTTAGTCCAAAACAAGCCACCTAGGAATTGGAAAGTCATATGCAGAATGCATATCCAATTCTATTTCAGGGGAAATATGAGGATGAGGAATAAATAACATCAAGGACAATGTTATAAATTAAGGGGGGGTGTATGTCAGATGCCCCTATTTACAAAAACAATTTAATTTTATTGAGGAACATTGTGTTATATTTTATGCTAAGTTTGTAATTGATGACCAAGTGGGGTCAAGAATAATTAATGTAATTCAGAATATTTTATTTATAAATAAATAGATGATGAGACAATAGCTTAGGGAAGTTGTTAAAAGAGTGTTAATTTGTCGCTTGGTGGAGGAGACTGGGTGGATAGTATACTAACAAGTGGAAGAATCCTCAAACTACTTCCAACTATTGTAGGTGGCAATTTTTCTATATTTTTTGTCATGATTCCTCAAGAAAGTGGAATTGGAGTAGGTGGCTCATTAAGTGAAAACTGACCCAAAAGACCTAGGCATTACTATAAAAGTTCCCACTAAAGACAGTTGAGGTGGCTCATTCTGAGAAGTGATCATTCAGGGTGAATGAAGGGCACATGAGAAATTTGATGGAGGGGATTATTGAAGTGAGTTTGAGGGGTTAACTGCTGAGACTGAACTTATGCAGCTATTAGGATGAAGTTCTTACTGTTGTGAGCAGGTTTGGATTATTGAGGTAATTTGACCAGTCAGGTGACAGAAGGTCTTAAGGATACATCCTCCACCCAGTACTCTACCAAGAGGACCAGGAAACAGGCTCGGGGGTCTTGAGGAAGTGCAGACTAAGCTTTCTCCAGGAGTTGGTTGGGAGGAATAGCCTCCTTAAGCTGTTGTCAACTCATCATTGCCATGTTTCTAATTGTTTTAGGTTATTATATTTATTTACTATCTTCAATAAAATGTTTACTAGTTTTCAAATATAGGCATGTTATTATTTTATTAGGGTTTATGAAGAAAAGAGTAATTGTGTATTGATGAACTTAGTAATTTGCAGATTACGTTAAAAATAGTAGTATATATGCTAAATGAGAAATAAATAGAAATAGATTACCATACCGTATTTTTCCACTCCTGGTATAGGCAGTAATCTAGTACATCTGGTTGATTACGTAGATGTGATGATTCTTTATTAACTCTGAATGAAAATATAAAGAATTTGTTTTATAGATTGCATATGATTCATTCTTTAGAAACAACAGTACCTACTCTATCTTTTGAATGTATCTACATCAGACAAGAACTAAATATATGTATATAAAGATCTTTAGTAATCATACTAACCATATAACTATTATTAATAGTATTATTCATTATAAACACAATAGACAAAGTTAAACAAATAAACATAAGAATAGTAAACAAACTATCACTTAGGGTTTAGAACTAGATAGTATTCAATATTTTCTTATAGCAACTTGTTCCAAGATAATATATATTTGTTTTGTGTTAAAACAGATGTTTCTACTGTAACCTCAAGGAAATCACCTAGGGTTATGAAATACAGGTTCCATCCTATTCACAAACTTGCAGTATCTTAGCTTAATTTTTCCTCTATAAAAATTTAAACAACTGTAAAATCATTGAGGGAAAAATAAGAAAGCAGAGATAAAATTTATTATATTACAAAACTGTAGGGTATATTTAAATATTAACCCTTGTGAACAAAACAGGGTACTAATATTACTCTTTAACACAGGTAAAATTTCCCATAAAACATTGCACTGAAAATTATTATAATTACATGATATTAAATTAAAATAATACTATAACAATTTGTTAAAAACAAAATCAAATAGGAAGAAATGGCTTATGGCCTTTAGAATTAAAGGTCAAGGTCGGGCCTGTTAAAAAACTTAACCATACAAAATAATATATCAAATAGTAACTATTCATTAATGACAGGTAAAAACCCTTAATCAGTTTACAAGTCTCGACTGATTAACACTCTTTCTTCACCTTAAAAAACCATTTTAAAAACTAAAATTAACCAGACAGAGGTCAACAACCTCATTAAGGATTAGAGCTTAGCTCTATCAAGAAAGTAAAAGAAGTTTACATTGTCCATGTTGTAAAGACACTATCATAAAAACTATATTATCATGGCTACAATAGCCTTCAACTTCCCTGCACAAAATACCTCTAGGGTTTTGAACTCATACAAAAACAAGCAAGCAAGAAACAACAAGCTAGCATGTAAACCAAGGCCATGCCTTAACCAAATGCAAATATTCTATCTTCCAACCACCACATCGTTTTGCAGGAAGAAAACCCTCATTTGCAATCAAGGCTTACCGAAAGTATGCTCAGATGGAACGTTGAAGGAGAAAGCTCATTCCAACCTACAGAGTCGGTAAGAGGAACTGCAATTTTTATAAACCATTTATTGTTACAAATATTATTTAAATGTTAAACCCTTTTTTTTAAAAGAAAACTAACTTAAAAGTGAAACCGGTCATTACCTGTTAAGCTTCTTGTTATGAATAAAGCCGAGGAAATCGGCCACCTAAGATCGTTTTGGCACCTCGTTGGAATTCAAGGAGACACTGAGTCACAACTTTGAAGGAAAAGGAGAAATCAACCCAATCGAAATGAAGAAGCACTCTTGTACAAGATCTGTCCACTAATTTCAGTCTTAAGACAAACACAGTCCTCGAATCCTTAAGGAAAATAAATTACCACATTTGTAGTATGCTACAGTAACCATTAAAGACCAAGAATCTCCTTTTGACCTCTCTCAAAACATCCCACAGCAATTTGGTTCTGGAAGAAATCTGCCAAGCATGGTGGTGGTTAGAGGTTTTCAATGGCTGCGAGATCGCAACTCGGCCAACTAGACGGAGGAACCCTCGCTCTGCAAAAACAAATGAATAGGGTTCAAGTTATAATTCAACCCTTTTTTGGATAGAACCATCACCATGTGCCCTTTGAAATATTTCTCCAGTGTGGGTAGAGTTCAATAGTCTTCGCTGCAACACAATGATTTCTATTCAAATATTGATCTTTATAAACTATGCTTTGTCTATGATTGTCATATATATATCATTGCCATGGATATTAGTGATGCTTAGGTTATAAATCATAAGTTTAAGATATGAAGTAACTCATAGGTTATGTCAAGTTTAAATAAATTCTTTTGCCAACTTTGTGTGCTAAGACTTAGTATAATATCAAACTTTATTGATCAATAAACTTATTTCAAAAGTATACTAATCAACTAGTATGAAGGCTTAGTTATTTGTTTATATATAATGTCAAGCCTGGGATAAGTTTTGAATTAGATCGAGTTTTAGAGTTATCTCTCTTTTTAGTAAAATAGGCTAGATTATATCTTAGAGCATGAAGTATTTACCTTGTTTTTATCTCCAACGAATCATATACCTATGATCACAACTAGCCTCCAAATGTGTACTTAAAACTAAGCAAAAGTTGAAGTAATATATTTTTTTACCTTAGATAAAATCTAGATCAAGATTGCTGTAAACGAAATCACCAAGTGAGTCTTGGATTTAATTGTAATCCATCCGAAATTTTGTTATCCTTTGGCATAGTACCTCGATCATGTATTTACACCATGCAAAGACAGTTTGTTATAAATACAATTATGGAGATGTAACTACAGAAATAAGATCAACGTTACCTCCTAGATTCAAGTTGATCTTAAATATTCTAAGACTGGCATCTTAATTCACGCTAGGGAAGTATCTTCTTGACTTGAATTTAAATAATACTCTACTGGAGCATACGCTTACCTGCTAAACCTGTAAGGAACCAACAGTCCAACTGTGTTAGCTTAAATCTAAGTAAGCCCCGATCACACATAAGAATATTTCCCTACTTGACAAAAGAAAACCATCAGTATATCTAGCAGTAGTAAATTACAAGTTCTTTTTCTACTTCTGGAAAAATTACAACTACTAAGTCATTAATAGCGCTAACACAAGGTTTTAAGATTACACCTTTAGTTTACAAGTTTTTATAAAGAAGCAACCCCTTGTTCTTTTATAAACTGCTTCTATTATCTACTAACCATTAGTGGTTCTTTAAAGGTGACTTTAGACATTTTATGTCACTTAAAAATTTTAATTTTTTACGAATTTTTTGATTATTACATGTAGCATACAGGCGCACAATAGCGCTCACACCATGAACATAAACTAACACCCAGAAGTAGTGCGTAATAACCTATTCATGCATTTGAGATCTTATTGACAGTGTGGCATTCATTCAATCATAACAGGACTAGAATCATAAGCATAAACAATCAAAAACATAAAGATTCACAGCATTAATCATCCATTTGAACACAAGACATAACGTGGAAACCCATCTGGGAAAAACCACCAAGGTGCTATTCATTTGGCATGAGAAAAGGATATAGTACCTTGCAGTATGCAAGATGCAAACTGATCTTATGATATGTATTTAGGACTTAGACTTATGGTTCTCATGCTCTCTACCTTATTTCTCCTAATATACTACTACTACCTATAGATCCACACATGGCCTAGATCGATCTCTCTATCATCTTCACCGCTCTAGTAGAGCTTCTAATCTATGGAAATAACTCCATCTACATCCCACAGACTTCCAACTATTCTACTACCCCAATATCTCAGCTTCAATATAATCTATCCCCTTTTACAAGCAGCTATGGACAAGCCAACCTAAATGTAATTACGACCAACAAGACCCTGGTCAAGACCAACCCTTTCTCTATTGGATCCCTCCTATTTATACTATTTTACATGACCACGTAGGGTTGAGTATATACAATCAGTTTGTTAAACGTCACCATTAGCCGCCCCTCAAACTACAACTGTGGTGATCATGACTTGACAAGAGGCACTAACGGCCTTACTTACAGCATGATTTCCCTCGTGTGGCATCTGTCGACTTAAGTAGACTTCAAAACCCATGATCACCCTATCTCTTTCAGCTGTTATTCTACAGTTGTGCTTCATTTTCACCTTGCATCATCTTCCTTCCATGAATTTTCCCTCTTCTGCACAGATGACATCTTTTGCACCTACTCTTCTTCTACGCAGCTTCCCTCATTCGCGTAGTTTCCTTTGTTCGTGCAGGTTTCCTTGCTTGCGCTTGTGTTGCATACTGACTCTTTTGTTTATTTCTTGCACACTTTCCCTAGGCCCAATAGGCCTCGAACACTCACATGTGGCTCATCCCGATCCATTAAGCAGTGGACATAGTAAGTGGCACGATACACGCAGCCGTTTTTTTGGAATTTAATTTTTTTTTTGGCACTTCCTTCGTGGCGCGCTTTGCTCCTTGTTTTGTTTTTGGCGGTGTTTCCTGCACCATTGGACCATTCGATACTTTGAAAAAAATTTAAATGATGGATCGTGGAGCTATATAGTTTCATCTTCGGCCTCATTTGGTGAGTCTATATCCATAGGTTTCCCTTGTGTGTGCTCCTATTGTTCTTGGTGGTGTTATACTTGATCCTCTTCATCTTCTTGCCCATGTTCATCTTCCTTTTCCTCATCTTCTTTCTGTTCCTATTCTTCTTTTTCCTCTTCCTGCACATTCTCAGGTGCATCTTTTGGCGCAGATTTTTCTGCGCCTCCCATCTTCTGCTGGAATTGGGAAAAAATGGGAGTAAGTCGTTCTATCTCCCAACAAGCTTCATCTTCCTACTGCTCTAGTTCCTGGACTCTGTCGACGCTAGGGTGCTCCATCGAGGTATTGGCCAGTTCCTACATGAATTCAGTGATTTGCTGCTAGAAAGGATGAATTATACCTATCACCCTTTCAGCTTCGACCTGCTTCTCAATCATCTCCTTGTTGTGGATGTTTTCCTGGTCACGCAGGGTTATTTCCTTATCCAAGAGCTACTTGAGCTCAGCACCTTTGGCAATTTTCTCATTAGTTGGAAGCTTCTTAATCTCTTCCTTCACCACTAGTACCTATAGGTCTGCTTGTCACACCTATTTGGTAAGTTGTTCTATAGTCTCATCATCAATGAGTTGCTCCCATGTCACAGTAATTGCTTCCATCACCTCTACACAGATTTGCTCAGCTTCTCGAAGCCTACCAACAACTTGATTTGTCGATTCTTGCCTTTGCTCCAACACTTCGAGGGGTGTGCTCAGCTATTGGTTGGTTTTCATCTCCTGAACCTATTTCTTTAGGTCTGCATCTGGTTTGGATAGCTGCCTCAACTTGTCCATAGGTTCTACCTCTGCTTCTTTCTCCTCATTTGATAGTTGTGCGACTGCCTCCTTTATAGCTTGTTCCAGTGAATCCTACTTTTGGGCTTGGGCTTCTAGGTCTTCCTGCCGGCACTTGATAACTTGGTTGTGCTCCTTTTATTTCTTGGTTTCCTTGGCCACCTGATATGAAACCACATTTTACTGGATTCTGACCTATGTGGAAACGACATGCTGAATGGAATATATCTGTGGCAATGTTAGTTTAGAGAAATCCAAAATCAATGTGTCCAAGCTATGGACACTTACCTCTTTTTCTGCTTCTTCTGTAGAAAATTCTTGTGCGGGAATTTCTATTCTTAAGGGTGGGAGTAGCACTTGCGTCACCAGAGTGTGTGATGGGTCTACACCATAGGTTTCATCCTCCATGGTGTCACACACTTCTGCGACGGTCTTGTCTAATCAATTAACTTTTGTAGTGATGGAAGTTATCCAGTTGGTTTGTCGACTTATGAGGTTACTCAAAGTTTTCTCAGCTACTTCAATGATCGCCTCACTGAGAAGGTTCACATCCTCATCTTCCATTCCCATTACTTGGGATTGCTTAGCCTTTTGCTTCTTCCTATGTGGGATGGCCATGGCTTATTCATCTTCCTCCATGGTCTCTTTACCCTTCCTCTTCCTGGTTCTTTCGATGTGCACCTCCTCTTCAGTAGTGGGGTCTACTTCATCGGCATTGGGTGGGTCTCGCTCTTCTTCTTCTTCTTCTTGGGAGTCATCCTGATACTCCTGGGTATCGATATTAGTGCAGTCCTATGGTGGGTTCTCTTGTGGAACCCCCTGTGATGCTTATTGCACTGCAGGAACCTGATACTGGCTAAACCATTCCTTAGGCCAATCTTTTATCTAATGTTCGATATCTACATTCCTAAGCATAAATAAAGTTGAGAGTTCCTTCTTCTTAGGGTGATTGCATGGTTATGTGATGATGTTGTGTAGCCTTGCATGGAAGTGAATGAATGGATACTTTTCCACTGTCACAATTTTCATTCGATATTGCTTGTGCACAATCTACCTAAGCCTTTCTCCTTGTAGAAAGAATGTAAGTTTGGCATCGATTTTGCACTTACTATCCTTTTGGTCCTAGAGTTTTTGGTACGGCATGTCGAGGAGCTCTACTAGGATATCCATGGGTTGATAATCTGGTGATGGAGCCCATACTGCAAATGAGATTAGAATTAAAATCCATGAGAAGTGAAACTTCGTCGTGGGATGTTCCTACGCGTCACTCGCGTCGTCCATCAGTTCATTCAAGAGGAACTAGGACCAGTTAATGTGCACTCCTTGCACACACTTTTTTTCTAACTCTACTGTTGTAGCGGTGCACTCAGTAGGGCTCATATTGCGTAGGACCTTACTGCACAAGATTTTTGTTGTAGCTCTTACAGCACTGTCATCAACGGAGCTAAGGAGGAAGCCCTTTTCGCCACGGAGAAGCTCGTACTTGGTCTTCATGTAATTCTTGTCTAGTTTTTCCCCATCCTTGTGCAGGTATGGGGATAGTTTGATTCCTTGCCATGGAAGACCTGTGATGGCTGAGATTAGGTCCACTGTTACCTCATATGGCTTGTTCAGCTAGAGGTAGCCTCCATGGAAGCATACCAACAACTACTTGACATACATTCTTACTGGGATAGAGCGGTCGAAATGGGGCATAAGGAGCAAGTTTAAGATACCTGACTACTCCATTCTACTCACATACTGTATTTTAGAAACAACGTCTGCATTCAGTGCTTGAACGGGCTCCACGACCATGAATCGATCTCTGGACAGGTCTTGTTTCCTGGTGTCATAGTCCTCAAACTTTAATTCATAAAGCTTGGGAGTGATGGGATCCTGAGGATGTGTGACACCCTCTGGAATAATAGGCTCTTCTAATAGTTTTGGTATGTCCACTGGCACTCTTACAGTCACTGGCTTCCTTGGTGACACATACAAAGGTAGCAAGTTCTTTTCTTCATCAGTTTTCTCTACTTCTAGAGGTGATGGTGGTGGCAGAACCGAGTCGTCTCTGTGGGCCTTTAATATCTTTGCTACAATGCCAGAGGAAGTGGGGAGGTCTACACTCGATGGGGCTCTAGCTATAAAAATTTGGGCTCCAGCTGGCTGTACTGGTGGCCAGGTTGCAGGTACCTGAATCAACTGGCCTCCTGCTGGTGGTGAACGTGGTGGCCTCTGTGGTGGTTTTTGTGGTTCCTTTGGCTTAGCATGCATATTCTTCATCTTTTTCATGGGACAACTAAATTCAGGGACATAAGGTACCTCTACTATCTGGCAGGGTAACACTGGTGAAACAATGGAATCTTCGTTGTCACTAGAGAGCTCAATAATCATGGGCTTCGGCTTTGGGGAAGGGGTTCTTGTTGTTATATTTTTAACAATAAAGCTAGCATTATCTTAGGATCTTTAATTTAGAGAATAACTAGAACAACAATCAAACATAAGACACAATGAACACAAAGTTTTTCCTTGGGGAAACCATAAAGGATAAAACCCCACAACTTCCTCAAAGATAGAATCAGCACCAAAAGCAAAACCCCAAAAACAGTAAGATGATCTCCTGAGAGCAGTAGTCTCTCTCTCTCTCTTGTCCCAACAAATTCTTCTCTCTCATTTATGCACTACAACTAAGTGTGAGTGAGTGTGTGATAAATAAAGAGGCTCACTCTCTATTTATATAACTATCTCCCGACTTGACAATAACTCACTAGGGCCGACTTCTCTAAGAGAGTCTAATAACCCTAGGGCCCCACAACTGCGGGGACTTTAACCCTTGAAGAATAGGAGGGTTACCCACAATGACTTGACATGACTTGTTTACATTATTGAATCTCCCGATGGTAACATCGGGGCATGACATTACTCAATTTCATTACAGATACTTCCTGGAATAAACATCAGGGTACAATACATAAAATATACAAGTGAATACATTCCAAAGTTACAAATACATCAACACTCCCTCTTAACTAGGAAGGTATTCTTTAGACACAATTTATCAGCACAAGTGTTCTTCTCTGTATCATCTAGATCATCATCGATTTCTCGTCATCTTCATCTTCAAGTCATATTCATCTTTCAAGTTATCTTCATCTTTAAGTTATCTTCATCTTCAATTCATCTTCATCTTCAAGTTATCTTCATCTTCAAGTCATCTTCATCACTAGGTCTGGATCATCATCAAGCTTGGATCATCACTTGATCTCGATCATCAAGGGTGCTATCTCATGATTTTTCTCATCACAGGAAGTTCTATAGAGCCATCCCTTTTTCATGTTGGTTGTAGGCCTAGCCTCCATGTAGGTCTTCTTCAATGCTTATATCTGACACTAAGTCAGAATGGCTCACCCAGCACTTACATTTGACCAATCATGTCAGAAAGGCATGCCCAGCACTCACATCTGACCTCATCTTGTCAGAAAGGCCCATCGCTCATATCTGACCATGTGTAAACACAGCGCACCAGAATGGCTTTGCACTTATATCTGACCATGTGAGAACACACTTTATTGGAATGGCTCTCATTCCTAGACTGAGTATTCCTAGTAACTGACCAGGTGCCTCCATTCTCCCAGAGAATGGCATTCAGCACTTATATCTTACCATGTGTAAACACATCGTGCCAGAATGGCTCTGCACTTATATCCGACCATGTGAGAACACACTGCATTGGAATGGCTCTCAGTCCTAGACTGAGAATTCTTGATAACTAACCAGGTTCCTCCATTCTCCCAGAGAATGGCATTCAACACTTATATGACCATGCGTAAACACATTGCGCCAGAATGGCTCAGCACTCACATCTGACATGGAAGGAGTCAATCCTCTCACCATGACAGAATGGCTCTGCCCTTACATCTAAACATGGAAGGAACCAATCCTCTCATCATGTCAGAATGGCTCATGGACTCATCACTTCCCCTTAGAGGGAACCTCGATCTGGAGAACACCAAGCTTCTCCCTAAAGTACTCAAACTTCACTCTGGCCAATGGCTTTGTCAACACATTAGCTATCTATTTGTCCATCACAACATACTGGAGCTTCACTGCTATCTCTGCACCATATCCATGATATAGTGATATTTGATCTCAATATTCTTTGACTTGTCATGGAACACCTAGTTCTCAGACAACTTCACACAACTCTAGTTGTCACAATATATACAAGTAGCATCCAACTGGAGATCAAATAAATCAGACAGTAGATTCCTTAGCCATACTACCTCGCAACTAGCGGAACAAGATGCGACATATCCTGCTTCAGCTATACTCAGTTCCACATAGGATTTCTTCCTGCTAAACCAAGAGATCACACCTGATCCCATATTGAAGAAACATCCTGAAGTTCTCTTTCTATCAATGGCATTTCCTGCCTCTAAATCAGCATAACCTTCCAGGTTAATCTTCTGATTCACCTCATACTTGAGCCTATAATCAAATGTACCCTTTAGGTACCTTAGAATATGATTTGCAACAATCAAGTGAACATGTCTCAGATCTTTCAGGAACTGGCTCAAGGTGTTCACAGTAAAGCAAATTTCTGGTCTCATATTCATCAGGTACATCAAGGACCCAATCATCTGACGATACATCGTGGCATCAACCACTTCTGATGAAGCATCACTCAATAGATTTAGGTTCGATGCCATATGTGTGGTTATGGACTTGCATTCCATCATCCCAAACCTCTTCAGGATCTCTACTACATACTTCCCTTTTCTGAGGAATATTCCATCCGCATTCTGCCACACCTCCATGCCTAGAAAATAGTGCATCATACCCAAGTCTTTCATTTCAAACTTGGAAACAAGCTTCCTCTTCGTATCAACAATCAGCCCATCCATACATGTTACAAACAGATCATCTACATATAGCAGGAGTATCAGTGAGTTTCCTTCTTCAACCTTGTAGTAAAGGTTGGAATTTGCTTTACACTTGGTAAAGCCCAAACTAGATAGGAAGCTATCAATTCTACTGTACCATGTCCTGGGTTTCTGTTTCAAACCGTACAGGGATTTCTTTATTCTACACACATGAGACTCCATGTCATGTGTCTCAAAACCGAGTGGCTGCTCCACATACACTTCCTATTCCACTACACCATTCAAGAAGGCAGTCTTGACATCCATCTGGTATATCTTCCACTTCATTACTGCAACCAGAGCAAGTACTAATCTAATGGAACTATATCTGGCTATAGGTGCAAAATTTTCTTCATAGTCTATTCCTTCTTTCTGGGAGAAGCCATGAGCCATGAATCTTTCTTTATATTTCTCTATGCTGCCATCTACAGCATGCTTGAACCTGTAGATCCATTTGGAAGTTACAACAGACTTCCCTTCTAGTCTTGGAACACCATCCCAAACATCATTCTTCATGATCGATTAATACTCCTCGATCATATAATTCTCCCATTCCTTTCTTTCTGTCGCTTCTTCATAGTTGGAAGGTTCTTTATCAATAATGTCACATAGAAGGGCTACATAACTGGAGCAGGACCTAGTTCTCTTTCTTCCTCTGTGTGATTCTTGTGAATCCCCATATCTTTCTGCACCTTGGATAATTTCTCGTACCCAAGCATGTTTCCTCTTGTGAGGATTCTTCTCCTGAGGTGGATCCACAAGTTCTTGAGGTTCTTCTAATTCTCGATCTTCTTACTGAATTTCTTCGTTCATGGTTGTATCAGGAATTCTGGGTACTTATGTTTCTTCAGGTTCTTCAGCAAATCTCTTTTTGGATTTGATGTAAGCTGAATCTTCGTCAAATGTTACATCCCTACTGATGTCGATCTTCTTGAATCCTGAAAAGTATATTCTGTAAGCCTTTGAACTTTCATAGTATCCCACATATATACCCTTCTTTCCTGAAGGGTCTAACTTCATCCTCTTTTATTTCGGAATGTGTATGTATACAGGACAGCCGAATATTCTGAGATGGTTGACTTCTAGTTTCTTGATGGAAAAGACTTCTTCAGGTGTCTTGTTCTCAAGTACTCTATGTAGAGTACGGTTCTGTACATACACCATTGTTCTAGCAGCTTCTGCCCATATATGCATGGGAAGATCTTGATCATGAAGCATGGCCCTTGCAGCTTCCATGATCGTTCTATTCTTCCTTTCTACAACCCCATTCCGTTGTGGATTATATGGATTGGATAACTCCCTCTTAATCCCCAAGCCTTGGAATAACTCTTTGAATTCATTTGATGTGAATTCTTTGCCATTATCTGATCAAAAGGTCTTGATATTATTTTCTGTGTGGTTCTCGATCAAGGATTTGAATTCCTTGAACTTGCTGAATACTTCATCTTTGTTCTTCATAAAGTATATCCATGTCTTCCTAGAAAAATCATCAGTAAAGGAAACATAGTATGCATACCTGCTTAATGAACTATATAACATTGGACCACATACATCCGTGTGGATGATTTCCAATATTCCTTTTGCTCTGCTCTCGCTACCTGGAAATGTCTTCCTTGTGTTCTTCCCTTTCACACATCCTTTGCAGACACTATCATGTTTTGTCTGTATTTCTGGAAGACCTTCAATAGCTTTGCTTGCAAGTGGTAGTTCTCTGTAATGCACATGTGCAAGCCTTCTATGCCAAAGTTCATTTGGTTCTAGTGAGTCATGAACCCATCCAATGCAGATATGGAGAGGATGTTCTTCTTTAGTCCTGGTACAAACAATACATATTTCATCTTTATATACTTTCCAGAGTTTAGCTTATATGAGGATTCACCACTACCTTTTATTGGATACTGGTAGTCATCTCCAATTTTCACCTTATGAGGTGATTCATGTTCAGATAGTTTCACAAAGGATTCCTTGAATCTTGTCATATGTTTGGAAGCACCACTATTTATAAGCCAATCATTGCTTCCATGTGTGATAGTTCCTGTGAGAGCATAAATCAGAACATATTCTTAATCACTTGAAGAATCATCACTGTCTTGTTTGGTTCTCTTCGTGGAAGGTTCATCATCCTCTGTAGCATGACATGATGTCTTCTCTTGTTTCCCTTCTTCTTGTGAGAGCTATTTTTGTTTCTAGGACAATCTCTTGAAAAGTGTCCTCTTTCATCACATATATAGCAAATGTACTTAGACATATCTCTAGGATTTCTAAAGTTACTCTTTTGGTGAGAGTGCTTACCTCTATGATGGCTTGTTCTGGTTTTCTTGGATTGTACCGTGAGAGCTTGATATTCACTTCCCATATTTTCTTCTTGAGCTGATATCCGAGCTTCTTCTTGTGAGCATTCCTCCCACAGTCTACTGAAATTGACTAACTTCTTTCTAGCACAGACTCCTTGAATAAAACAATCCCATGATCTAGGGAGACCATTCAATGTGGTCATCACAATTTTCGCATTCTCCACTTCTTCATCTACTGCTTCTAGTTGTTCCTTGATCTGAGAGACTCTTGAAAAATAAGACTGGATGGTTTCCACATTTTGGATCTTTACATTCTTCAATTGGTTTCTCAGAGTCATCTTCCGATTTATGTTCTTTCCTTCAAATAGTTTGGTCAAGGCATCAAACATAGCTTTAGGTGTCTTTAGGGAGGAAACCGATGGTAAGAGGTGATCCTTGATTGAATCAACAATAATCCTCTTAACCATGACCAATTTATTTTTTTGTAAGGCCTTTGCCTCATCTCCCTCTGGAACTAGAACCTCTTCATTGATGTAAGAGTCCAACTCATTTTCTTCCAGGACCAGGGAGATCCTATACTTCCAGGCTCGGAAGTTATCATCTCTTTCAAGTTTTTCATCAAGCTTGGTATGCTGAGAGATCTTAACTAAGAACCTCAAATGGAAATACAAAATATTTATATCTTACCAGGTCAGGATATCGGAACTGGATCTGGAGCTGAATTTCTGCAATGCTGGTTCAAGAGCAGATTAGGGTTTGACTTTCTCATAGTTTTTTCCAACCAAAAACTTTGATCTTGATCTCTAAACTTCGATTTTGAGGAGGAGATCAATCCATGCCTGGGATCACTAAAAATTTCCACTTATGTGGAAATCCCTAATTTTCGGCAGCAGTGTTGAGTCAAAAACTGAAAATGCTCAGAATCAAATTCTGCTTCGACAGAAAGATGCGCCCTCGAGAGGAGAGTCGGCCTAACCTTATTTTGCTGAAAATCTATGGAGAGAGATCCAAAAAAAAGGAATCCCTAGTTTCCGCAGCTGCACAGTGTCTTCTTCTCAGGTTAGCTCTGATACCATGTTAGACATTTAACATTAAATCTAGCATTATCTTAGGATCTTTATTTGAGAGAATAAAAAGCACAGAAATCAAACATAAGAGACAATGAACACAAAGTTTTTCTTCGGGGAAACCATAAAGGAGAAAACCCTGCAACTTCCTCAGAGATAGAATCAGGACCAAAAGAAAAACCCCAAAAACAGTAAGTTGATCTCCTGACAACAGTACTCTCTCTCTCTCTTGTCCCAACAATTTCTTCTCTCTCAGTTATGCGCTACAACTGAGTGTGAGTGAGTGTGTTATAAATAGAGAGGCTCACTCTCTATTTATACTAATTCCTGACTTGACAATAACCCACTAGGGGTTACTTCTCTAGGAGAGTCTAATAACCCATGGGCCCCACAACTACAGGGACTTTAACCCTTGAATAATAGGAGGGTTACCCATAATGACTTGACATGACTTGTTTACATTATTGAATCTCCCAATGGGAACATCGGGGCATGACATGACTCAATTACATTACAGATACTTCCCAAAATAAACATCGGGTTACAATACATAAAATATACAAGTGAATACATTCTAAAGTTACAAATACATCAACACTTGTTCACTTAGCGGCTCAGCTCTCTGGTTTCTTGGCTCTGTAAGGTAATGTAACGGTTACACAGACAAAAGTAACTACTTGTTATAGGTGCTCAGATCCCCCCAACTATGACAAGCCGCAATGATGGACTATTTGACGGAGCACATGGGCTTGTCCTTCACCATATTTACTCACACACTTAGGTTCCATCATTTACTTGTCAGGGTAGTTAAGGGTAATACGGAGTA
The DNA here is from genome assembly GCA_001517045.1 of Pseudotsuga menziesii. Taxonomy (NCBI): domain Eukaryota; kingdom Viridiplantae; phylum Streptophyta; class Pinopsida; order Pinales; family Pinaceae; genus Pseudotsuga; species Pseudotsuga menziesii. The sequence continues at coordinate 135,305 of LPNX010882315.1, forward strand.
TGGGACTAAAAATCTCATCTCCATTCTCCTTAGACTTTCTAAATTAATGCTATTGATCTATCACTAGCACTGAATCTTCTGGAATTCTTGTGCATTTAAGAGTCCATTGGTGTCTACTAGTTGTTTTCCACTCCCTGCTAGTTATCTATTAGCTAGTTCATTGGCGGTTTTACAGGGCATCATTTTTTGGCGCAGCTTCATTTTCCCACGCCAGGTTGCGGTGGAGATGTTTTATTTCCATAGATATTTCTCGATTGTTTTTACTACACGCCCTGGCCTTACGGGACTGTGCCACAGTCATCACAGTATGGTTTTAATCGACTTCCATTGATCATACCTGCAACTGGTGTTCCATCCATCTTATGTAGTTTTACAACGCCTGCTTCAGTAACGTGTGCAACCACGTATGGACCTAGCTAGTGTGTTTTGATCTTACCTGAGTGCTTAAGAAACTTGTTTTCATACATAAGAATGAGTCCACCGACCTTGAACTCCTTTGTCCTGATGTGGCGGTCATGCCATGCTTTCTACCTCTTTTTTTCTATGTTTTGATGGAAGCCCGCAATGAAGCGTTCTTCCTCCATTTGAATCAGCTGCGTATGTATTTCCTCTACGACATCAGTATCTGTCATCTTTGTTAGTGCAGTAATTCACAGGCTTGGAACAATGTAATCCATAGGCATGGATGCTTCTTATCCATAGACTAAACAAAAAGGAATGTATCCAGTTAGTCATTTGCATGTCTTTCTATAAGCCCATAATACTGCTGAGACTTTCTAGTCCCATTCATCTTTGCGCACATTACAGATCTTAGTTAAAGTATTCTATAGTATCTTGTTGAAGACCTCCACAGTTCCATTTTCTTGAGGATGGTAGGGTGTTTTCTTCTTGTTCTGGATTTGGAATTCTGCAGTCAGTTCAACAATTATCTTATTTACAAAATGCATATCTTGGTTGCTGATAAGGATATTCGGGAAACCAAACCTTGTGATGACATTTTCAAAAAGAAACTTCACCGTTGTTGCGGTGGTGCAATCTTTCATAAGTGCCACCTCTACCCATCTTGTCAAGTAATCTATATTAGTTATAATATAGCACACACCAGTCTGTTTCCTTGGTGGACTAATAGGGCCAACAAAATCCACTGCCCATTTATCAAAGGCCTGTAGTGTAATTTGTGGCGTGAGTGGCATTTCATCACATCATGATGGTTTCCTTGTTCTTTGACATTTATCATCAACTGTGACATTATTTTCTTGTATCCATATGCACATTTGGCCACCAGAGTCCATCTTGCAAAATCTTGTGCACCGTTGCTTTCCCAGTGTAGTGTCCTCCTGAAACACTTGCATGCTCTTCAGCCATTACCCATTTCCTTTCATGATCAAAGACACATCTGTGTAGTATATCATCTAGTCCCAACTTATACAATTGTCCCGCGATTAGTGTGTAGTATGAGGCCTTGAAAACTAGTTATTTCTTTTTCCATGTCGAATAACCTTCAGGTGCATATAGCCTATATTCAATAAGTGTATAATAGCATCACATTATTTATTGAAAACATCGATAGCAAACAGCTGCACATTCAGTAGATCATCCTCTATACTGGTGAGTCCCTCCCCACATTCAATGCATGACAAGTGGTCAGGCCCAACATTCAATTGGCCTGGCTTCACAATGAATTCAAAGTCAAATTCTTGAAATAGGAGGAGCCACCTATAGATCTTCCCCCCCAACACTGGCTTATTGACAAGGTAGTTCAGCACAGAATGATCCATGAAAATTTTGAAGTGTCCACCCAATAGATAGTGTCTAAAATTTTGTAGCACATAGACCATTGCAAGACCTTCGATTTTAGTTGAAGTGTAGTTTTTCTCTTTCGTTGATAGTTTCCTCCTTGCAAATGCAATTGGGTGGTCAATTGTGCCCTCTCCTAGTTGGGTTAATACTATACCCAGCACAATTGATGATGCATCAACATGTACATGGAATTCCTTTTTCCAATCTGGGAATATTAATATTGGCGCAATAGCCATTTTGTTCTTCATCTTATCCAGACTCTCCTGACAGTCTTCGTTCCACTCGAATTTGGCATCCTTCTTCAGCAATTTCTCCATTGGGGTGGTTATATTTTTGTATCCTCTAATAAATTTTTGACAATATCCAGTATGTCCTAGTGTGGATCTAAGTTGTGTGACTGATGTAGGCAGAGGCAATTCCAGAATAATTGCCACCTTCGTGGGATCGACCAGGATCTCGTCACAGCATACCACATGGCCCAGCAGTACACCAAATGGTGCAAAAAATATACATTTTCTCAAATTCAGCACAATTTGATACTGGTGACACCTTTCTAGCATCATGAGCAAATTCTCAAAATGCTCTCTTACTAGACCAAAGACCGTCCAGTCATCAAAATATACTTCAAGAAACTTATGAATGAAATCTTTAAAAGTAGAAACTACTATTCTAGAAAAAATAGCAGGGGCATTTTTAAGGCCAAAGGACATTACCATGTATTGGTAGCATCCCCATTCTATTACAAAGGTTGTGTTGTGGTAGTCCTCTTGTGCAATTATGACTTGATGGTAGCCCGAGAATACATCTATGAACGAGTACATTTCTTGTCTGCCAACGCTTTCCAAGACTTCATCTGTAAAGGGTGTTGGGAATGGATCATGTAAGCAAGCATCTTTTAGCTTCCTAAGGTCGACATAGATCCTAACCTCACCTATCGCATTTTTTTCTTGGATCACTATAGGGCTTATCCACTTCGACTCTTCAACAAGTTCAATGATTCCTGCTTCCAGCATGTGTTCCAATTCTACTTTCACTTTTTCTTTATAGCGCAGATTTAGTCTATATGGGCGTTGTTTTACCGGTCTTGCATCAAGTTTGAGTGGAATTTTCATTTCACCCAAATATCCTACTATCCCTTTCATTTCCCTAAAGTTCGTTGGGAATAGATCTTCAAACTCATGTAATAGATCAGTGATTTTGGCTACTGTCTCTTTGTCCCAATAGTCTCCAATGTTAGCAAATTTTGGATTGTCCTCTAACCCAATGTTAAATTTCTTAATCATTAGCGGCTTGATGAGCTGCTGAGTGGAAATGTTGCTTCCTTCTACTACGCGCGATCCTTCCGACTCTAGGATATTAATGTTGGTCGGATCATCCTCTGGGTCTCTAGAGAGGTTATAACAGGTAATCCAGTGTTGAACTGTCTCACAGTATGGGTTGGAATGCACAATGCAAGGCTAAGAATATGCAACCTCTAGCGGGATCTCGGTGAATGTATTCTCCTTAATAGTCTTCAGCGGAATATCAACTGTTGGTTACTCATCTGCAAACTAGAATGTGTATGTGAAATTCTATGCAACCTTTTCCCATTCTCATGTTTTCTGGCACATCTCCATAGATGCATACCAGCCTCTGGGTGCCATTTCGAGGGTATGGATGAAATGGTGAACCCACTCTTGGTGTGGGTAATTCAAGAACACTGCAGAACACTACTCTAAGTGTTCAACAAGGTCTGATAACCATGTATAACTTTGCGTCAAATTTGTTACCCCATCTCCGAACCTTACATCCAATAGTCTTCTGCACTACAACCATTCAGTTATCAAAATTTTGTGTATACCCCACCATCGCATGGGTGTGTATTTTAGCGTAAATTATAGTGCATATATTTGCTACAGATCTGTTAACAATTCCTCAAACTCAGTCAAGAATGTTGCCAAGTTAGGTAGTCCTTCATATGTGGGCAGCAGCTGCGATTGAGTTCCCACTCTCCAGACAGACTTAGTTATCCTGGCACATGTCCTCATGGACACTTCATGTAATCGGTTCTGCCAATTCTCAAGTGCCTCCCTGATCCTGATGTAGATGAACTTGAGCATCTCCAACTCAGGTTACCATCTATAGTAGGATTGATGTAATCATCCTTAAGGGTGGTGACATTATAGATGTTGTCGAGGTGATCACCTTGCCCTTCGTTGAACACTAGTTCAACGTATCTCTTTCCTTCTAGTGGGTCAAGGGGCACAACCACCCTCATCTCATAATCCTCAAACAATAGGGTCCTTATTTTCAAGTTTATGATAGTTTGGTTTTCCATTGCCCAATCAATTCCCAATAGCGCGGGATATGGGTTAGTATCATCTACTATATTGATGACCTCGAAGTCCACAAAAGTGCACAATCCTTCAATATCCACTTGGACCTAACTCATTCTACCAACAGGTAGGACCTTTACCTGATTATTAAGCCTTAATTGAATTGGGTACCATTCTAGGGGTGGATTTCCCATTATTTCCCACATCCGGCACGTTAGAATGTTAACATCAGATCCTAGGTCGAGGATGATATAGTCCATGTCATAATCACAGATTTGTGTGGACATCCTGAGTTCACGTCCTGTTTTGAACTTTGTCTTGACACTGTCAACCTTATTTACTAGAGGGTCTTCCTCTGGAAGCATTTTGATAAGCGCTCCCCACTCTGCAAGTGCATCCTTTTCCTAGATTAGTGCCAAACAACTTGACAGGAATGGTTTGAGCTTACTAACCTTCTCTGCACTCTTGTTCGCAGTGTGTTGTTCAAATATATTTCGGAATATCTTGAGCATATATTTTACTTGGACTGAGGTGGAAGGTTGTTCCATTCCTACTAACTCTAGACATACATCCATGAATATATTCTTATGTTCTTGAACATTAAGTGGTTCTATCTTCTGTGCGGAAGGTCGCACCTGCTGTTGCGCTTATTTCGCAAGTTCTGTCTGTGTATCTTGGTCTGCACCAATCATAGCACCTCCCCTTGTTACCACTACTACATTTGGTTCTCGTGGTTCAGTGACAATCATCTGTATGTTGGAATTAGTATTTGGGTTGGGAGCATTTGGCACAGGATTTGATACCGGGTTAGATGCTCCAACCATCTAAGCTTTCCATCGAGTGATAAGTTATGGACATTGCTCTACATTGTGCTCTTATTTGCAATATGAGCAAGTCTTCATAGGTTTAGGTCAGTCTCTAGCATAGTGGCCCTGCACTCCATAATTATAGCACAACACTGGCCCTCTTCCTTGTCTAAATCCTCCTCCTCCTCGACCCCTGTAATTGCCACCTCCCCTCAACTGAAGTTTAGGTGGTTGTGGAAGGTATAGCGGTTGTGTGTACTGTTGTTGATACAGGTTATATGGGCCCATATTCTGAAATTGTGGTGTCATCTAAAACTGACGCGCAGGATGAAACTGAGGCACAATCTGGAATTGAGGCACGGCCTGGAACTGAGGACCATCCTGTTCAATTTCAACTTGTTCCTCCATATTCATTAGATATGCATCTACCATTTTCTGTCTCATGAGTTGGTAGGCCCTACAATAATTTTCATCATGGCCTACAGATTTACAAAATTTACAATACAAACTAGCTGTGGTACATACCATCCTATGTAGAAACATACAGTCTATGTCACGGTGTCCTCTTGTCTGATAGATGTTGCACCAGGGAAGCCCCTGGGTACCCAATGGGTTTGGCGTGTTGGATGAGATATATTTCATGTAGGCTAGGCATTCATCTTTGGTATGTCCATTGGTCTAACATTACGTACACTAGAGATCTTCCTGCACCTCTTTTCTTCTTTTTATGTCTTGGAGATGAATAGTTAGGTTAGCCAATTGTGACTGAATCTATATCATTCCAGCAATGCCATCTCCAATAGGTGAATCCTATAGCTTCATCGCCAATTTTAGTGCCTCTGTTTCCAATGCAATATTTTGCTGCATGAGTGGAACTCTAATGTGTTGCAGTAATGTAGCAATAAACCACTCCTTATGATGCATATCTGACATCTGGAAACTTACTTTGGCCATCAGCGTCTTGAACCATTCATCAAAGTCTCGTATTTTCTCTCTCGGATCCTGCTTAATCTCCTTGATCTCAGTTATGCATTGGGACTCAGATTGTGGCCTTCTGTATTCCAAGAACATTTCCCGTCGAATCTTCTCAAGATTATTCTATGGTGTTCCAATTGGTACGACACAAAACTTCATGAACCAATATAGTGCATGACCCCTCAAGGTCATGATCATTAGTGCCTTATTTATATCTGTAGTATGGACTAAACACACCATCCAAACAGCTTTGCAGAGGAAACAATTCTACTCTGGGTCTTCTGTTCCATTCCCATTGAATGTGGGTAATCTAACGTCTATTCCCACCATTAGAGTAGCGCCAAGGTTGTTCACTGGATTCCTCGGGTTTGCTGGATTTACTGGGATCGCTGATGGGATTCCTTGCGCATCAGTTCCAACACTAGAACTACTAGGATTTGCAAGTGTTTCAGGTGAGGAACTTCTAGGTCTCTCTTTGGGGGATCTTCTTGGAATGTCGTAGTCACGTCCCTTTCTCAACGATTCTGCAGCCTCTTTTGACTTCGCTCTCTCAAAAATCGGACTATACTCCTCCTCTTCGTCGCAGGATCCTTTGTCTAGGTGTGACCCACATCCAGATTCACCCTCCCTAGGCAGGATGTAAGCCCTCCTTCCTCCTGCTACTTTCCTCCTCTTTCCTGACTGGAACCTCCTTCCGCTACTTAAGAGTCTAGTGTCCAACTTGTCTTCTGAGCTTCCTCAAAACATTTTTTCTTACTACCTTCCATATTACTCCTAAATCTTGCACAACAAATCCCCTTAATGGACTTTGTGACTCAATCGTTGAGTTGTAAAATACCATTTTCACAAAGGATCATTTTAATCCAAAGGTTTATAGACATAAGGTACCTTCCCCAAGGTCCTTGGAAAAATTGTCACTCTGCCTCACTATACGAGGTTAATGCTTCAACAACGAACTTTGTAACATATCCTTCTAATATGCTATCAATCCAAAAAAAACAGGTTTGGAAATAGGGTTACTTACTTGTGCTACTTCTTGTGTCAACTGGCCAATCTAATCAGTCACTCCTCTTCTCTAGAAGTTAGCCTGCTGGGCTGCTGACTCCGATAGTCATTCCTGCAATACAAGGGGAAACTCTTGTGAACCCTCATTTTCCTTCAATATGAATATCAATGTATTTAACTCCATCCACTCCTTGACTTCAGTCTTATTTAGGTACCACAACATATCCCTTGATTTGATCAATAAGGTCCCAGCAACGGAACCATTTGTTGGCCACTTTTCCTAACTCACGCGACCCAGGTTCTGCCCAGCCCATCAACCCAACAAGCACCCAAGATACCGGCCCAACATAGAAATCCCCGTCAGCAACACCTGCGAAGTAGGCGCAGTCTCACCAAATATATATCTTCGATGGGTAACTGTCGGAACCATGTTTCCATGATTGCCAAGGTATTATGGTCTCTTAAAGCGTAGACAAGGAGCTCGACTAAGTTGCGAGGATAGAGTAATTTCCATCGAACTGTAGTGCACACCGCACATATATTCTACTAACTACTAATGACATGACATAGATTCATCCTTAGTACTTTAAACATGGAAAAATGTAAAACTAAGATAACAAACAAGTGTAGCATACAGGTGCGCAATAGCCCTCGTGCCATGAACATAAACTAACTCCTAGAAGCAGAGCATAATAACCTATTCATGCATTTGAGCTCTTATTAACAGTGTGGAGTTCATTCAATCATAACAAGATTGGCATCATAAGCATAAACAATCAGAAACATAAAGATTCACAACATTAATTATCCATTTTAACACAAGAGATAACATGGAAACCCATCTGGGAAAAACCACCAAGGTTCTCTTCGTCTAGCATGAGAAAAGGATATAGCACCTTGAAGTCTGCAGGATGCAAAATGATCTTATGATGTGTCTTTAGGACTCAAACTTTATGGTTCTCATGCTCTCTATATTATTTCTCCTAATCTACTGCTACTACCTACAGATCCACACATGACCTGGATCGATCTCTCTATCATCTTCACCACTCTATAGTATCTTCTCTTCTATGGTACTAACTCTATCTGCATCCTATAGACTTATGACTATTTGACTACCCCAATCTCTCAGCTTCACTCTGATCTATCCCCTTTTACAAGCAACTATGGACAAGCCAACCTAAATGTAATTACAACCAACAAAACCCTGGTCGATACCAACCCTTTCTCTATTGAATCCCTCCTATTTATACTATTTTACATGACCACGCAGGGCCGACTACATATAGGTAGTCTGTTAACTGTCACCATCAACCTCCCCTCAAGATACAACTATGGTGATCATGACTTGACACGAGGCACTAACAGCCTTACTTACAGCATGCTTTCCCTCATGTGACATCCGCCAACTTAAGCCGACTTCAGCACCCACAATCGCCCTATTGCTTTTGGTCGTTATTCTGCACTTATGCTACCTTTGTACCCTGCAGCATCTTCCTTCCATGAAGTTTCCTGCTTCTATGCAGATGACATCTTTCGCACCTACTCTTCTTCTGCACAGCTTCCCTCGTTCGTGTAGTTTCCTTTGTTCACGCAGGTTTCCTTGCTTGCGCTTGCGCTTCGTATTGACTCTTGTGCTTATTTCCTGCACGCTTTCCCCATTCCCAATAGGACATTCATTAGTTAAAGTGTTTTGATGTATTGAAATATGATTATATATAATATAATAAAATTGTCTTTCAAGTAATTTAATTTTTTTTTAAATGACAAAATAAAGAAGGATCCCTCACCCGGTAATCACAATTAAGTTGATATACAACTAACTAAGACTCAAGTCTAACTTTAATACATGAAATTCCATGGGAAACATCATCCTAGAGAAACAAAATAACAAGGCTATATTCATCCATGTTGTTAGTAGTGGGGCCTAAAAAACACCTCTTGATGTAACTACCTGACATGCAATCAAATAAATAACCCAAGCAGTTGAAGCAAGATTACGAGTGTGATGGCCAAGATCATTAGTGAATCTTATGAAGCACTCGGTGATCATCTGAGACACAAATAGACTTGTATAAGAAACATGAATAAGTATAAAACTTTACAACACTATACAACTATATATAAGAAAAAGCATATAGCTTAAGTGTAATACTTCTTTAGGTAGAACCCATTTCTAGGATACGATAACTTGTTTCCATTGTAATACACTAGTTCATAGGAACCTTTTTCTATAACTTTAGACACTATATAGGGTTTGAGCCACATTGATTTAAACTTGCCTGGAACCAAAGGTTCTTTGTATTTGTCATAGACTAATACAAGGTCACTTTTGGAGAAAACTCTAGGTTTAACATACTTATCATACTAACTCTTCACCCGTTAATTATGTGCTTAATTTGTCGTGAGCGCACCTCTGCGTTGTTCATCTAAGTGTCCCAAATGAAACAAACGTTCTTATAAAGTTGAAGCCTCAGTTAAAAGTTGTATAGCAAGTTTTAACAATGGTATTTCACATTTGATATTTGTGACTACTTCCATATCTTGATTGAATTGGAAAGGAAAAAACCCGTGGAAGTATTGATAGTGGTTCAATATTCCCAAAGTGAAATATAAATCATGATATGCCAATTATATTTACTAGCATTGATTGTCTATTGGAGAATGGTTTTTGAATTTTTTTCAGTGACTTATACTTATCCATTCTTCTGCGGGTTAAAATGAAGATGAATTATCTTGTTTAAATCCAAGCATACTAGTTAGTTGGGTCATCATTTTATTCTGAAAGTGACTCCCATGGTCAATGACAATCTTCTTTGGGACACCCAACCGACCAATGATCTGATTGAAAACAAAATAGGCTATAGTTTCACCATATTCTTTCACAATAGGCGTTTCCTCTTCCCACTTAATAAAGTAGTCAATGACAACAATAATATGTGTATGCGCCCAGTAGAAACTGGGTTGAATGTCATAAAATCCACTCCCCACTTAGTAAAGGGTCCTATGAAAATAATAGGAAAGATATGATCTAGATGTGATAGCATTTGTTTGGTGAAAATATGACAATGATGGCAGTGCTTAACAACCTCCACACAATATTTAAATATTGTGGGTCAAAAACAATCGGCATGCAAAGTATTTTAAGTTGTTTCCAACACAAATAAATGACCACCACATCCTCCACTTTGGGTATCATTCATAACAGACTCGACCTCTTCATGAGTCAGGAAACAACACAAAATCGAATATACTCCTCTTCTATAGAGATTATCACCAATAATGAGGTAGTTTTTAGCATTAAACCATAGTTTTTGTCGTTCTTCTCATGAAAAGGTTACTAGACACTTCAAATTTTGGATATATACCAGGATGTCTCCATACTAAGGATTCAAGGTGGAAATTAAGAAGACCATTAGAGGAAATTTGGGGTCCAAAATGGGCCTTATAAGAAAACGTGCCAACAATAAATTTTGTGAGTTGGAATTCAAGAACCAATAGAATTTCAATAAAATGAGTCAACCATAATGGTTGAATTGACATATTTGTCATAAAAGAAAACTACTTTTTTTGTTCGTATTTTCGACTCATCTCCCTGTGTTTTTACTCAAATTTCAAGAGGGAGAGCTCGTTGGATGTGGAATTTAATTCCGCGTCCAAATAGTACCCACATTGCATACTTTTGATGGACCCTGCTACCCCCAAAACAAGAAATACCGGAAAAATGTGATGATGATATCATCATCACATTTTTTCAAGTATTTCTTGTTTTTGGGGTAGTGGGGTCCGTAAAAATTATGCAGTGTGGGTACTCGTTGGATGTAAAATTAAATTTCGCATCCAACAAGCTCTCCTGCTCAGAATTTGAGTAAAAACATAGCGAGATATGTCAAAAATACGAACACAAAAAGTAGTTTTTTTCATTCTTGATCCAAAATTAATAACTATTATTTTATTATTTTCCTTAGGAGGCCCATTTTAGACCCCGAATTTCCTCTAATGATATTCATCAAGAAATGAGTCATCTTCTATCTTAGAATTGTTGACACTAGGGAACTCATAAATAATCTTTGTTAACACCTTGGGCTTAACAGATTGAAAATAACGGTCAAACTCTTGGAGTATGAAAATTAATTTGTTAAAATTGCCCCTAATTATATGTTAGGTTAAAACATACCAAAATGGATTTCCATCTGCAGTGACTGTGGTTGTTCAAAGTAAAATGTAGTGATGCAACCTATGAACATCATAAAAATTTGTTAGTGCCAATTTCTCAAAATGAGAGTACCAAAGTTCAAGTCCTGTGAGGGATCGGTTGAGGTAGTAGATGACATTCTCTTGGGGCTGATCATCTTCCTAAGCTAACCCTATGCCAACTATAGAATCAAACGTGACTATATATAACATCAATCTTTATTGTAGTCTAGTGATCTCAATAAAGGGGTTGATAATAGTGATTTTTCAAGAGAATCAAACGATTGTTGTGCATCCTCATCCCATAAGAATGGGGTATCTTGTTTGATTAGGAACATGAAACCCTTAGTTATTTTAGCATAGTTAACTATAAAATTCCTGAGAAAATTGGACTTTTCTTGTAAACTCTGAAGTTGTCTAATTGTACAAGGAGGAGATATATTTATAACCAGCTTTAATTTGAGTGAGTCGACCATAATTCCCTTACTGGAAACTATAAATAATAACAGTCATCCTGAATTGACACAAAAGACACACTTATGGGGATTCAAATGAACCTATAGTGTCTACATCATTCAAACACTAATCGTTTGATGGATGGTCCTTCGAGAATGTGCAGGGAGGTCATCTAGATAAGTTTTGATTATGTGTTTTATATCATGAAAGGAGAAATTCATAGCTCATTAGAAGGTGGCTCCAACATTATTCAAGTTGAAGGGAATCTTCCTATATGCAAAGGTACCCAAAGGACAAATAAAAGAAATCTTGTGTTGATCTTCAGGCTTGGTTTTAATATGGTTATACCCTGCAAATCCATCCATAAATGAAAAAAATTCATTGCTTACACACGCATCTATTATTTGATCAATGAACAACATGGGGTAGTTATCTTTGGAACATGCTTTATTCAAATCCCTAAAATCAATACATACACGGATGGTCCCTTGATATTTATCGACTTGAATGGGGTTAGATACCCATTCTGTCATCGAAATAGTATAGACGAAACTTGTGTTTAGGATCTTCCCAAATTTAGCTTTAACAGTTGTAGCCTTCCTTGGATTGGTATGACATAGTTTTTGTTGAACTGGTTTAACATTAGGATATGTCTTAATTTCATGTTCAACTATAGATGGGTCAATTCCTAGGATCTCCTAATATTACCAGGAAAATGTGCCACAAAATTCCTTTAAAAGGTCAATATAAATGGAAATTATCTCTTAAGACGAACAATTTTCTCCATTTTAAATATTCTCCATGACATAATGTTTAGTGGAAATATTGATCGACCTAGTTTCGGATATTTTTTCCATATTCCCTTTACCAAAAAACACTTCTTTCACTAAAGGGTCTACGGGCTGATCCATATTCTCACAAAGTCTCACGTGGAACTCTTGATTTTATATCCTATTTAGGTATGGAATAGAATAGAACTTATGGTGCATATCTTCCAAAGGTATATCGAGTCTTGTCATAGCTTCCAGAATGGATTCATTAGAAGGAAAATTCATGTCTAAGCAATCAGAATAATACATAGAGCTCACGGCCCATGCAGGAAAGTAGTATAATTTTGACTTCTCAGATACAAATAGAGTCATGATGGGATCTAAAGTAGCATCATAAATAACTTGATAATCAAATTCTTCTGCATATAAGGGCACTTCCAATTCATCTTTCCTCGGTAAAATCCATGGATTAGTCTTACTTGAAATTGAAGAAAAATACCTAGATGTAAAAGCAATGTTACCCACACTAGTTGATCCAATATAATTTATAGGAGAAAGGAGATCAAATGTTCCCATACATGAAGTATACATTCCTACTCCTAAATTATCATTCATTGGTCGAGCTTGATCAATCATAGGGATATTTGATTTCTATGCATCTATATGACTTTTTTGGGTAAATGACAATTGATCAGTTCTAACCATCTTTGCTTCATGACGAAACATAAGTAACCAAAAAATATATGATGGGATAGCACACATAGTATAAGTCCAAATCATACCCAAAAGAAAAGTATAATTGAGAGGAGCATCTACCACTTCAACCTCAACCAAAAATACGTTCTGTTCCAATTCAATATCAAAATAAGGTAGAATACCATGAGGGTGAAAATACCTACCATCAAAAGCAGTAAGGTTTTGGATGGAACCAAATCAAGGAACCCTAACTATCGCCAATAGGATATGGCCATTACACAAGTAGATTGTCCTTCATTAATGATCATTCATACAATTGTTCCAAAACTCTCCATTAATTACTACCACCTGTAAAAGAGATATCACAATCCTTCTCTTGAAGATAGACTCAAATCTGAAGTCTAAACTGCTTCGACACAAAAAAACTCCACACATGTTCCGAAACTCTCCATTAAGGACTACCACTTGTGAAAGCCTAAATACAACCATTCATACAAATGTTTTAGTCCCATGAGCTACTTTGATATGGAAATATACATGATATGACAAATGTGGTTTGAAATCAGAAATATAAAACTTAGCTACTAGACTTGTAGAGTCGAGACTACCTATAGCGGCCAAAAGTACATTCTATTGTGAAGGACAACTTTGCAGCACTTTTAAGGAGGACATGGCACAAGGATTTTGGGATAAGTCTTCCACAATTGAATAGTTGGGATATTTCTATGCATTAGGGTTGTGAAATTCCATTTTAAAGACACCTTTCAGTATTTTGGACATAAGATCGACCGACCTTTCAATGGAAATAGGGTACGATGCTTCAACAGTCTATTTCTCCTTTTGCGACACATCAGGGTCATAATTTTTTTCTCTAATTTGTAATAGGGTGTGGGATCGAACTATGTTGATCTAGGATTTATCATATGAAGAGGAACCTTGCATGCCTCAGTGGTATTAGATCCACCTAAAGTTGTATTTTGTATTATGGGTCCTTGAGAAGGGTAGGTTGTTGTTGTTTACGAAACTTATGGTCTTGTTACATAAGGGGAATTTGGTAAGTTAAGTGATCTTATTGGAAAATATTGAAAGGGAATTTCACCTTTTTCTTTTCTTTGTTACCCCCCTCAGCATTATCCGTGGGTTTATATTTGTTCTGGTTTCTTGGAGACTTCTAGTAAGGGTTTTTTGTTTGCACTAGTTGGGACTCCCAAAATCCTGGAAGTATACTTCAATAGAGATAATTTTGAAACCTAAATGGGCCCAACATCCAGTGCTTATGAACCTGAACAAACAATATCCTTACCTTCCTTATTGATCCCACCTTTAAATCCTAGTTACTCTCTCCTTGGCTTGCTAATTTTCCCACCTATTAGCTAGTTATCTTAAAGTTTGTTTTTAAATTTATTGCAATAGAGTTAGCAAGCCTGAATTCCAATTCAAGAACATTACAGTTGTATCAGAGCTCTTTCCTTGGATGATCCTATGGAAATTAATCTCTTAGTAAATAAAAATTTCAAATCACTAATTCACTTTGCAGCTATGAGGCTCCTATTGTTATAGCCCAGAATGACACATCTCTTCCTGTGACCACTTTCCCATGATCCTGTCGCATGATGACACTTCATGAAAGTCACTAAAAAAACACGTAACTTGGAGGACCCATATCTGGATTTCTATAACTCCTTTTGACCTCTTTTCTACACCGTTGGAAAGTTTTATGAGTCAGCTAAAACTTTCTAGAAGATACCAAATTCTGAAAATTCCCAAAATTACCCATAAAATGAGAATCTTTAACCTATATGCTACTTGTCATACATGGAACCTGTGTATTGTATACGACTTGTTCTACATGGTACTCATGTATTCCTTGTATTCACAAATATTTCCACTGAAACCCATAGATATAAGTGAGTATTTTCACTGCAACCCATGTACATCACTTGTATACACCACTGTTGTCACTGCAGCCCGCAGATTTTTCCCATAGATGTCAAAAATGGATGTTTCTCAAATTTCAATTAGTTTGGGTGGTTATGCAACTGACTCCTTCAGTTTTAACTAATTTGTCTTTAACCCTATCTATTCAAAAACATATAAATAGAGGTAGATAAGTCCATGAGAAGAGACTTAAATCTTTGATTTTTTATGCTGGAGAAATTTGGACTCTCATTCCCCCCACCTTTTCCCTATAATATTTCTCCTTGTGTTGCAAATATTGGAGGCTGAGTTCCTTGGAGAAGAGAAGTAGCAAAACCAAATCAAGGTTTTGTGAGGTGCACAACTTGAAGAGAAGGTATAATTGTACTTCTTTTCATGATTAATAAATATGTGATGCTCTTCTTATTCCCAAATAATTGTTCAATGTGTATTTGAATCTCTGTTTTGATTATATGATGATGTACATCAGTTTAGGATTTCATGTTTTACTGAACATAATCTCCTTTCATATAGTCTATTTGGTTTGAGTAAGGTATAACTTGTTTTGCAGGTCTCTTGGGGAAGAGGAGCAGGAGAAGGGCTAGAGAAATCTTGGACCATCCTTTAGATAATTAGGTATGGACCCTACTTATATCTAAATCTTGTTTATATATACTTGCATAACTATATGTATCTCTCTTTCAACCCTAGTACGTTAATGGCCTCTTAAACCCTAGCCATAGGAACACATCCCTTTACAACAGAACTGGTGACTCCACTTGGGAGGTCCTTATCTGTTTTGGTTTTCTATGCCTTTCTTCCAGTATTTTTCAACATTTCAGGTCCTTCTTGTCACTTAGTAACACCTTCTCAGTCTTATAGTACACCTCCCTTTCCTTCCTAAGGCATTTTTTTACTTTTTTGGGGTTTTTTCCCACCCATCTGCAAGTTTCAGACTCAATAGTATTGTGTCTGGTATGTACACGCCAGCTTCTATATTTTCAACCTGTGTATAATACGTGACCGATCAGTAGGGAAACTCGTGTATGCCCCTAAAACACTGTTTGTTCCTCATTTTTATGGTTTTTTCTGATGTTAGAGGGTTGTTTGGTAGGGTTTTTTGGGTCCTCTAAAGGTGCATGACCCCAGGTAGTTAGTGTCATCCCTTTTAGGTGTTATTTATCTAGGTTTAAATTCCTTTTGTAGCATTAAGTTTTGTTGTTTTCTCATCCCCTCCACCCCCTTTGCTTGGTTTTATTTTTGGCTTATGTTTCTGGCCAGCCTCTGTTAGTGATCTTTGCCTGAGTTCAGAAGCTTGTTGGTGTTTGTTTTCTTATTCTTTTGTTGGTTAAATTCACCATGCCAAATTAGTTGACTTGTCTCTTATGCAAGCCTCGCTTCCAAGTAGGGTTTATACTGACTTTAGGGATTTCTAGAGCCTGTTTGGTGGTTGTATAACAGAGTTCCTTTTTCTTTGTTCTTGTCATCTGCATACATTAGTTTGTAGGTAGTTTTTATTTTTCATTTATAAAAGAAAAAGAAAATAACATATAGTTTTTTAATATGCATGTATATTAAGGTTCTTTCTTTAATGCATTTCATATCTTTATTCTTGAAAAATTAAAAAGAAATTGTTCTTTTGTGGCTTTCAAGTATCTATTTGAAAAAGAAAGAGAATATTTTTTTCTTTTTTGCATTTCATTTCACTTTTCTTAGTCATCTTGTTTCAACACTGATTCAAAACACCATTGGTTTCACCTTTTCCACCCCCTTTGAGTAACTTACACCCTTTAAAATAAATTCTTAATATTTAAAATTTATTAGTAACTATTTATTTCTAGGGACGACACACACTAGTCTAGGCTAGTGTTTTGGGTTACGGATATCTTAATTGCCCAAAACTTCAAACTCAAACATAGTGGCCTATCTATTAGGAAATCCAACTTCATTGGGAAAGACACCAGAAATATCCTCTCATATGGGAGTCACGCACAAGGTTGTGCGATACTGAGCTATTGGAGATACCCCTCAACTTCTCAGTAAAGCATACACCATAGTTGTTGCACATTTGGGGACTCATCTAGTACCTCCTCCTGGCCCCATGTAGTTCCTGGTACTATTTGGGTTTCAGGATTTTCTACCCTACTGATGTGCATCGGCTGGACTGATGACTGCTCCGCTGAACTTTCTCCGTGATTTTGGTATCCTTAGTAGCTTGTCTGCAAGTATCTTACACATGTGCCATTGGAAGGATATTTCCAGTACACCTAGGGTAGAATTGGAAGGTAACCTCGGTAAAAAATATGACAGGGTGGTTGGGTGATTCCATTTATTACACCCATAGTGATCTTCACGAAATGCCAAGTAATACTCTCCTTCATTCATGGGTTAGTTCTAGTCCCTCATCATCCCATACTTTCCTTTGGAAGGCATATTTGTTTTCCTGGCTTGGTACTTAGGTATTTTTCTAGTGGTCTGTTCTTTGTACTAATGGTTTCCTGTTGACCTCAGACTTTGTCTCCTTATTTGAAACTATGGCTAACACCCCTTTAAACACCAACCAAGAGATCCAGATGTTGGGAACTCCTTGTACTATTCCTCTTAGAGGGAATGTTGGTGTTCCTTTGATGGACACCTTGAATATTCCTAGATTCACCCTAGGGATACTAGTGTGGTTTTTTTCCACTCCAATTCTCCTAAATGATCTCAATGCTTCTCAAGTAAACACTTTATATCAAGGGAATCAAAACACTACTTCCCCTTCACATGTAGTTTCTTCCCCTCCTCCTTCTACCTCATGCGGTGAAAGTACTGATACTAGTAACTGATAGTATAAAAGGAGCAAAAGAAGGAAGAATAGGAAGAATACACATAAGTAAGGGAGCACCCATTAAACCTCTATAGGTCAAGTTGAACCTCACCACCTAGCCTCTGTAGTTCATGCTAGGGGAACCTATCCAACCTCCGCAGGTCATGTTGGACCTAAGCACTCAACCTCTGCAAGTCAAGTTGATATTCACCATCCAACCTCTTCTGATCATGCTGGTGGGATCCTTCCAACCTATCCAGGTCATGTTGGATCTAGTCACTCAACATCTGCAGTTCATGCTGAGGGCACCTATCCAACCTCTATAGGTCATGTTGGATCTAATCACTCAACCTATGTAAGTCAATTTGATATTCACCATCCATCCTCTATTGATCATGCTGGTGGGATCCTTCCAACATTTCTAGGGCACGTTGGATCTAGTCACTCAAACTCTGTAGTTCATGCTAAGGGTGGACGTTCAACCTCTGTACATCAAGTTGAATGTCCCCATCCAACCTCTACAGGTCATGTTGGATCCATACACCCAGCCTCTAAAGGTCATGATGGGGGCATACACTCAATTGCTGTAAAGAATGTTGATCCTCCATGTCCGACCTCTACAACTCATATTGGACCCAGTCTCTCATCCTATGCAGGTCATGATAAGGGTAGTCTCTCAACCTCTGTGGTTCATGTTGAGGGAAAACAGGCAGCCACTACAAGTCATGTTGACATTGTTGAAAGGACTAATTGTTCAAAACACAAGCCCAAGTTTCCTTGTAAGCTTAGTAAGGGAGACCACCTTACTTATCTATGCCCTTCCATCGCAAAGGTACGAAGAGTTTCGTTTCATGGTCATCTTGTTTTTGAACATCATGAAGTTTTTCAGCAACCATCCTCTCTTAGTCAGGTTGGACTCAGGAACCCAAGCTCTAGTGGTCATGCTGGGGGGAAACTCTCAGCCTCTGTAGGTCATCCCAAGAGAAAACAGTCAGCCACTGCTAGTCATGTTAACACCGTAGAGAAAACTGGTTGTTCGAAGTGCAAAATTAAGTTCCGTTGTAATCTATGTGAAGGAGATCATCTTACTCACTAGTGCCTTGCTATTGCAGAGGTGTGAATAGTGTCAGCTGAGACTCAATATTATCTTACTCCTGAAGAACCTATAGTTTCTCAACAACCTACTCAACCTTTGGTTTATCTAGTGGTCGAACCTTCCCGGTCTTTGTTTCACCCCACTCTTCTTTTGGAGAGTGATCCTTAAGTGATTGAACCAATGTCATATTTGGTCAATCCCACTCTCCCTTCGGAGTGTGAATTTAATGAAGCAGTTGAATCAATTCCATTGTCAATTAATCCCACTCTTTGTTTAGAGAGTGAAGTGTCTGATAGTCACATTTTATGCACTTCCAGTTCATAACTTACTGAACAAGGGGGAATTGAACTCGCTTCGGATGAACCCCCACCAAGCTCTCGAATTTCTTCCTTTGATTGGGATACCCTAGTTGAGCTGAAACTTCCTTTTGATGCACCTTTCTAAATAAAGGTAAAAGTTGAACAATACTCGATTGCTCTTTGTATTGTTGATGAAGGAGCCTCAGTTAGTATATTTTCTTCTCGTGCTTGGCGAGGCATGGGATTTCCCAGACTTGTGCAACTGCCATTCAGTTACTAGAATTTGATAGAATAACTAGTATAGCCTAGGTAATTCTTGCTCAAACACCTGTTACTTTGGGTGGGAATATTGTTTTAATTAACTTTATGGTGATAGAATACCCCTTTGACTTCAATATGCTCCTTAGACATGATTATGTCTATGCCACACAAGATGTGGTGTCAACATTCTTTCATGTGATGTACTTTAATCATGGCAAATAAATTGTCACTATCGATCAGTTGGATTTTCTTGATCCCTCTCCTGACCCAACTAGAGACCAGGTCTTTCTTTTATTGATTCTTAGCATTTCTATAGACACTACCCCACCATAGGTGAGCTATGTGGCCTCATGTCCTTTGCATTCAATTTCCACTGAGGAGAAGCCTTTGTGTTCATGTTTACCTTCTCTGGACTCAGTCCCAGCAGTTGATCAAGTGATTCATCCTATACAGACTATGGATCCTGCTCTCCACAATGTCAATCCATTTGAAATTTTAGACATGTGTCCTATCTTGGATTATCTCCTTCCTTCAGATGAAGTCTTCCTCGAGTCTTTGATATAGTCTGAACTTATTTTGGATGTTGGTTCAGTTGTCACTAAGTTCAACCCTAATTTTATCAGTAAGCCTGATCTTCCCATGGATCGATCTTCTTATGTTGGTATTTTTTATTCTTTGGACTCTCCCTTCGAATAGCAAGTCGATGATCCTAATGAGTTTAATTTTTCTTATGAAATTTTCAACTCCTGTGATACTGAGTTTGTTCCCATAGAATCTATCTCCCTCATTGATTTTTTCTTTTCTTATGAGGTTGATGTTATTGATCATAAACCCTCAGATATTGGCACTATAGATTCCTCTTTCGTTGGTTTTTCCTTGACTACACCTTTTGTAGAAGATAGCAAAGTCACATGTGTTTCTTCCAAAGTGACCTGCATCGGATCTTTTCTTCTAAATGTGATTATGATGTTGTTGATTCTTGGAGATAGGATTTGTAGTTGGATCCACAACTCTTTACTGACCTCCCCTTGTTGTTCAAGTTGTAACTGCATTTGCATGTACCTCGCTCATGCTCATGAGCCTAATGCCAGCTTACACACTTTTAACTCGTTGTATAAGCCCCCATATTCACTTTCATCATCGCTCAGCCTTGTACCATTTTTCCTTTGGAACTTGACACATTTTACCTTGAGGAGACGTTCCCCAAGTGTATTTATCTTTCTCATGTTCATTGCATTATGCATAGGTTTGTTCCTCGTGCTTGGAACTAGTTTCGCTTGCCTCTAACACTTGCCTCCTCACATTTCGAGCATTCTTTCTGTTCTCCTTCGAGCTCATTAAAAACAATAAGGAGGCTGCGATTTGACTTTTCTAGACTCATTATAAATTCATGGGAAAGATATGAATTTATCTTTAAGCCCTAGACTGACTCCTTAAATTTGACTAGATTACTAAATAAAAAAAAATTTGAACTCGCTAAGGTCCACATCGGTGATAGTTTAGCTCTTTTTCGGACCATGATGATTATTTACAAAAAAATAATACTCTATTTCATTCAGAGGATAGAAGAGTATCTTCAGGCATAGGTTTATCTCTTTTCCAGACCCGAAGGACTAAACTTACGGAAAAGGAAACTTTTCGAGCTTAGTTTTCTCTTTTTCATGCTCTAGACCTAAACATGAAAAATATTTTGAGCGTACTTTGTGTCTTTGTAATGCTCGCTAAAACCTAAAGAACAAAGCATCGATTTTATTATTGTAATCCCCATTTCTCGTAATCAAATGGATATTTCCAAGTGATCTTGACTTCCTTCACCCTCTATAAACTCAGGCTACATGCTGCTTCTGAAGATGCATCGGTCTAGTGATATTTCACCCCTTTTTCGGACCTTGCCGACTAACTACAAAAAAGGAATACCTTAGTTCACCTGGGCTAAGAGAGTTCTCCTCTATGTTGTTTTACACTTTTTTAGACTTAGGAGACTAACTTTATGAAAAAACACCCCCCCTAGAGTCTTCTTTGGAATTTTTCAGACTCTCAAAACTATGAAAACACCATCAAGCATTCACTAATTCAAGCTCATAAAATCCACGAATCAGTGCTTTATCAAGCATTCTTTTGTCTCTTCTTCGAGCTTACCAAAAATGAAGAAGGTCCCAAGTTGGATTTCTTGGAATTGTTAAACCTTTACAAGAAATATGGAGGGGAAGTTCATTCACATGTTTTTTACATAATGGCAGCAAGTCTTGTTTCCTTGAACAAGGCACCAGTTTTGAGTCTATAAATAGTTGGGTCTCAGTTTTTTACTTTATCGTGATTCATAGTTTTTACTCCTTCAGTTATATGGGGAATCTGTCAATGTCTCCTACATTGCAGAATTGCATCGTTGGTCCCTTTGTGTCAAAAGATGCCTAATTCACTTTTGTGTCATGCTCACTGTTCAAGGATAAAAATTTGGCATCCATTCTACATTTTCCTTGACCTTTTGTCTCAGACATTCCCTGGTATCAATTCATTATGTCATGTCTTCGGCTGTTCTTGTTGTGAAATTCAGTACCATTTCGAGATCCAATTAGTCTTTGACTTACCTCGTGTTGAATGATGAAGGATGCCTTAATTCATTCCTTCCAATGGATCTCTTCCTATCGAATGCAACACATCTTACTCTGGGAATGAGATTTAGAGTTTAATATAGTATCTTGGGTATTGCAGTCATCAGTGGAAATTTCCCTCGCTATTGGGTAGTGGGAATACCTTACGGTCTCCTCCTTAGTGGATTCTTCAAGTGTTCGACTTCAAGTCCTTATATTCACACTTTTTATAATGTACTTAGTGGAATACCTTGGGGACCATTTTCATTAATGGTGGTTTCCCTCGTGTTTGTTAATGGTTCTCATTAATGGCCGGTAATCAAACAGTTTCCTCCATGTTTGACTCCAGCTCCTTTATTTGCATGGTTAGGATTCGTAACTTTTTGGGAAGTTTGGATTGAACACCTTGGGCCTACAGTAGCATCGTCATATTTTTCTATTTCCCGAGTTACGCAAGACATTGTCACACTTAATATGACATTTTTTTGAGACATAGATCTACCTTGTATTCTTGTGGCTACGATCAATTGTTCAGCATGGATCCACCGTGTTCATTTTTGGCCATGACTCCTTTAGATTTGATATGGATCCTTTTTGCATATTGAGCAACCATGATAGTTACATCAATTATACATATGTTGGATCCACCCGTATCTTTATGGTGATCTTTTGTATATTGACTTGTATTCCTTAGAGATCAATTTTGTCTAACATTTATCTCTGTTGCAGGTACCTCTATTCGAGCCCTTTGATCTTGGATTCTCTACTCTCTCCATACTCAATTGTTTCCTTTATAATTTATTTCAGATATCATATTCCCCTCTAACCTCATAAATTATGGAGCATCTGCTATATCCCGAAATGACACATCTCTTCCTGTGACCACTTTCCCATGATTTCGTCGCATGTCGACACATCATGAAAGTCACTGAAAAAATACCTAACTTGGATGACCCATATTCGGAGTTCTGTAACTCCGTTTTAACTATTCTCTACACCATTGGAAAGGTATATAAGTCCTATAATAAAAATTGAAGACTCATAAATGATTATTTTCACTGCAACTCATGTATATCACTTATATACATGACTGTTGTCACTGCGGACCACATCTTTTTTTCCATAGATGTCAAAAATGGATGTTTCTCAAATTTTGGGTAGTTTGGGTGGTTATGTAACTAACTCCTTCAGTTGTAAATAATTTTTCTTTGACCCTATCTCTTTAGAAACATATAAGTAGAAGTAGATAGGTCCATGAGAAGAGACTTGAATATTTGCATTGTTATGCTAGAGGAATTGGGACTCTCATTCTCCCCACCTTTTCCCTAGAAGCTTTCTCCTTGTGTTGCAGAGCTTGGATGCTGAGTTCCTTGGAGAAGAGAAGCAACAGAACTAGATCAAGGTTCCGTTAGGTGCCCAAATTGAAGAGAAGGTATAATTGTACTTATTTTCATGATTAATAAATATGTGACGTCCTTCTTCTTCCCAAATCATTGTTCAATGTGTATTTGAATCTTTGTTTTGATTATTATATGATGATGTATATCTATTTAGGATTTCATGTTTTACTGGACATAATCTCCTTTCATATAGTCTATTTGGTTTGAGGAAGGTATAACTTGTTTTGCAGGTCTCTTGGGGAAGAGGAGCAGGAGAAGGGCTAGAGAAAGCTTGGACCAGCCTTCAGTTAATCAGGTATGGACCCTACTTATCTCTAAATATTGTTTATATATACTTGCAAAACTATATGCATCTCTCTTTCAACCCCAATACATTGATGGCCTCTTAAACCCTATCCATAGGAACACATTCCTTCACAACACCTACCAGTGATCAATGAATAACTTGAGCAGTATGAAGAAGAACACTATGAAGAGCCCTCATGTAGTACCTCAGGTAGATTCAGTAGGGATGATGTTTATGACTTATGTCTTCCATCATATGATTAATTAATATGGAATAAATCTACAAGTGTTGTTGGTAAAATGTTCGGTGGAAATAACTCTATGGAATCCTTCCATTGTTTCATGGAATACTTTTTTCTGAGGACTTGTATTGGATGGAATTCTCACTGATGGGGATGCAATGCAAGCAATGGAACCCTCGTATTGCTTGTCTTTGGAGCAGCTAGTAATTTCAATATTTGTTCTTTAAAATTTATTGCATCAATAGTAGAGTTAGCATTCTGATATGATACCAGATCAGAGATATTAGAGTGGTATCAGAGCACTTTCCTCCACCCGTGTGGAAAGTACTATCTCAATAGAATAAAATTTCATCCATGTTATACTATGATGATGACTATGATGAGAAGTGTGAATAAAAATAAATCGTCTATGTTGATGGAGGCCTACCAAGGGATGAAGATGATGAAGTCCATTTGCCATCATATAGAGAAGATATTAGATATGATTCTCCCATTGTTAATAAAGACTTGAAAAAGATGATAGAAGCATGTGAAAACATGCCTTGCTATTACAAGGAGTATCTAACTTTGGGAAAGAATATTGGTGCAGTCATGACTTTCAAGGAGTATGTCTATCTCAATTATTGATTTTGGCCTAAGAATGTTGATGATAGTTCTTTCAAGTGTGCAAAAGGAATCCATAGAGGAATCAAGTTGTTCCACTTCTCTGAGAAAAGAAAAAGAATAAGGAACCAAAGGTGAAGATTCATGTAAGCCATCTGATTATCCAAGAATTATGAGAATATTTGTTTTTTCTTCAAATATAGCTTCCAAAAGTTGTGATTTGAGTATCACTCAAGATGAACAAGTCTCAAGTTGCTTGGAGGAGAATAGTAATGAATTCGAGGAAGATATCCATGAGGTGGAGCACAATTAACCGCAAGGTGACTACATGGGAGAAGAAAGGGAAGATGAATGCACTTCTAGCCTCTTTATGGGTGATCTCCAGATCACTGCTAAGGATGTTGGTTCATGTGAGGCTGGTGAGACATATTTTGGATCAGATCCAAAATAAGTTTATATATCATATTTTCAGTCACCTCTTGAGCCTCATATTGAAGAAGAAGACAACTCCACACCATTTGGGTGTGAACCAGAGAATTTGCTGGAAAAGCAGGCCACCATAGTGTCCCTACATGAAGAGGATAATATCAAGCACAAGTATGATAAGAGTTCTGATTTTTGTATGAACCATGTCTAATTACAACCACATGATCCATTGGTGAATATGAGGGATGCAAAATAAAGGACAACTGTGAGGGATATGAATTCACTTGTAGTTTCTTGTTGGTGATCGCAAAATGATTCCAAAGAAGGATGATGTTGTCAATGGTGATAAGGAATATTGTAGATCATATCCAAAAGGAGAAGATAGATCTGAAATAATCATTTGAACTTCCTCATGAAGTGGAAGACAATCCCCCACCATTTGGGTGTGAACTAGATAATTTGAAGGAAGAAATCATGCAAAGGGGTAATTGCAGTAAAGAATAAGGGGATGCTTTTCCTAAAGAAATCCACTCATTTTCCCGGCCTTTGAAGATGGATGAAAAGAAGATTCAATAGGAATTACACTTTATCCATGAAACACATGCTTCAGTTTCACACCAATGTTGGATAGTTGCTTCATTAGCAGATCAATATTCTCTTGAAGCCAAGGAGGAGATTTAGAAGGAATTGTCTACAATCCAAGGTGACTTCTTACAATTTATTTCTGATAGAGATGATTTGTTTGAGCTTGTTGATGTGTTGCATGGATAATCCTTAAAGGATTAAGAAGAGACTTGCAATCTCACACAAGTTGATCACCCAAGATTCCTTGAAGAGCACTCAATGTGCACTCCAAGAGTCTAAGATGGAGATAGAGAAACTTCATGCAAAGTTGCAAAGATCCCACTTTTCCTCCTACCACACCATTCAACCATCCTCACAATGTTTATTGCATTATTGATCATACAGAGGAACCTCATGATATTGTGGATCATGAACTGCAACATTCAATTTTTCACGTGCTTGAGGACTATGCAGATAAGCTTGATGAGAACTAGGTACTTGATCTTTCCCAGAGAAAACTTGAGTTTTTTTCTGGAGAGAGTATCTTCTCCATGGAAGATTCAGATGATCTCACCTTAGTTGGATAATTCAATGATGAAGAAGATGCAGCCAAAATTTTGGTGGATGAGCATTGCAAAGAGTTGGTTCATATTTCTTCACCCCACGCTTCTATTTCAACCACATCAGGTGGGGATGAAAATTGGGAAAAGGAATTTTCCTTGCTAGTGCCACATGAGAAGTAGGAGGCTCCCATAGTTTTTCATGATGGATTGATGAATGAACAATCCCAATCCCAATAGAAAAATAGGTATCCACTTTCATTCTTTGATGCCTCTTTCATTCAATTGCACACATTGAGTGGACCCAATGGCAGAGAGTTGAGCCATTGGAGTTGTACACTCGTTCCATGTTTGGGAGATCATAAGATTTATTTAGGTGATAAGTACTAATGGATGGACAAGTATAGGAACATATTTCTTCCATTTGATTCCATTCATCCACATATGGATTGGGTGGAAGATTACATGTCACACATGGATTCTTCTTGCAGAAAAAAATATATTCATGACTAGTGGAAGGGAGCTAAGCAAACAAACTTCCAAGAGAATTAGTTGAGACATATAACTTGCCTAAGGTGTCCTATGTGGAGGAAATACACACATTTGGATGGATGATTTCACCCTTTGAACAGTGCTAGAGAGTTGAGCCATTGGATGTGTTCACATGGATATTTTGGTTGGAGTGTCATTCCATTCCCTTATTGGATGATGAGACAAATATTTGTATTTCCTGCTTGCATTATAGGAGTTTAGTTTTGATGCATCATTTTACTGTGGCAATATTGAGCATCCTTGTTGGTTGGATGATTCTTACCCTTCTTGTGGTTGGACATGATATTTTCACTTAGTCACTTGAGCCTCATGGATTTCATATTTGATTCTTCTATACATTGGGCCCATAAGAACCTTCCTAGTATATTGAAGAGACTAGTTTGGATTCAACCTCAATTTGGGGACAAATAGTTTATGATGGATAATATCTCTATGTTTTGGCTAAGCTCAGAGAGTGACATACGTCTATGGAATTTGCATGATTCAACCATTCTTCATGGTGTTATTTGTATCCTTCATGGTATCTTTCATTATGGTGGTTCATGCATGATGTTGATGATGCTTAGGAGGATGCACAATGAATAGTGGGATCCTCCCATTCCTTGGGATGTCAATTTTCCACCCTTGACACTACTACATGGATACTTCTAGTTGACGAAATGGGATCCAAGCATACTTTTGTATAAGGAGCTGTGTTGGATGAAATTCTCACAGATGGGGATGCAATACAAGCAATGGGACCCTAGCATTGCTTGTCTTTGGAGAATCTATTTACATACTGGATTTATGGAGCAAGACAACCTTTCTTCACATGAGTTCATCTATGTGGTATCATTTCCTAGTTCCCCTACATGGAGGAAGACTTCTTGAGGTAAATGTTTTTAAAAAAAACTTGGATTACTTCTTCTTGAGGATAAGCAGACTTGGGAGGGGAGGACTGTAATGTTCCTTCCTAGAAGGACATTAAGTATTGACCATGTCAAGCACCTAGGGGTTAAAAAAATTTAATTAATTAAATTACATAGGAAATTTTGGCTATTAAAAACTATGGAGCCATGTATTAGGATAATTTATAATTCTGATTATTTTATATAATTATTTTATTAATGTGTAAAATAATGACATGTGGAAATAAGTGCCATGTCAGGACGATGCATTATGAAATAAAACTTGCCTAGGATGAAAAATAGCAACTGTCCAAAATACTGGAAAAATCAATCCATCAGAAAAGATAGAAACTATCAAAAGCAGGGAAAAGAAATCTATTTTCAAGGAAGGAAAGTACAAGAAAAACTACCAGACATAAAGAAAGAAAATTTAGTCGAGGGTGCAATTTCTACCTTGGACTGAAGGATACAAACATGGAAACATTACCTAATATTAATACTTGCTATTTTTCTCAAGGAGGGAGAATTTCCACATTGGGTTGACTTATACAAATAGGGAAACATTACCTAAGAGCCAAAATTTCTATTTTCTTCAAGGAGGGCGCATACATGGATTAGGGTTAGGGCTTGCAAGTGGCAACTTGCTCAATAAGTCACTCAAGGTTTATTTAAGGGTTATTCCAACTCCATTCTCAATTTTTATTGTTAATGTGTTGATATTTTGTGAATCTAAATTTGAAACTAAGTGATGAGCCTCATTTCCCTTGGGTGATGCGCCCCAAGTCCCCATTCCCTATTCTTCTCTCTCTCCCATTCTTCATTGCATATAACAAAGGACCAAGGAGAAACCATTTATGGTTCAGCTCTATATATAATGAAAGAATTAAGACATTAATGAAGTTATTAAAATTTTATCTATCAGATCCTGAATTTTCCAATACTTGCATACATCTGAGGGTTCGAATCTCCAAGTATCTCTTTGTTTCTAGCTTCTAAAATGACATGTATTGATGCATCTTGTTAAATAATGATATCTATATTATGTATGAGAATTATTTCAAGATACACGGCTCTAAATTGATGTTATAAACATTCTCTATAATTTTTATATAAATCTAATTCTGTATGACTGATTTTTACTTTATTTTACCCAACCTAGTCTAGATTTGCACCTATAATTGACTAGTTTTACCATAAAATGCATAATTCAACCTTTGATTCTCCAAATCCAGTAATTTTTGTTATTATGGGTCCTTAACATGTTGATATAAGTCTCCAATGTATGAAACAAATAATTTGTGGCCTCCTTAACTTGTTTGGGAAATCGAAGATTAAGCTAGTGAGTTGTCCTAAGAGCTAGCTTTACCATTGCTACATGTAGAATCAATTTTTGTTGTTTCTGATATTTATAAACCTGAAAATAATTATGTATAACTTCATGAAACAGTTCTAAAATATTCCTAACATTCTCTTATCCATTGGTTTCTTGGATACTACTAGTAAGGGTTTTTGTTTGCACCGGTTGGGACTCCCATAAGCCTGGAAGTAGACTTCAACAGAGATGATTTTGAAACCTAAATGGTACCAACATACAGTTGCTTAGGAACCTGAAAAAACATTATCCTTCCATGCCTTATTAATCCCACCTTTAAATCAAAGTTACTCTCTCCTCATCTTGCTAATTTTCCCACCTATCAGCTAGTTATCTCAAAGTTTGTTTTTTAAATTTATTGTAGTAGATTTAGTGAGCCTGGATTCTTATTCAGGAACATTACAAGAACACCTATTTGTGACTACATTTTGGACTAGTCATAAACCCTAACTTCCTAAAAGTATAAATATGAAATCATAATTAGCTAGGATCTAAAAAAATTATCACATATACTTCAGACTATTTTAGAGATGGATTCCATGTTTAGATGTATAAAACTATATATATATATATATAAATTCCAAGATGATATTTTTTGGAAGCATCCAAGCTTTCATACCAAATGTTAAGAAATAAATTCCCCAAAAGAGCATGAAAATAGCATAAAGAGACCATAAAGAGTAATCCACACTTTAATAATGAAGAAAAGAAATGAATATCAAACCCCTTCAAGGGGGAAACCTCATTGTATAGTATACTATACATAATACCATACAATATGAGATGATACAAATGAAAAGGTCTCCTTAATAGATATATATATATATATGACAAATATGTACAATTACAACTAATGAACCCAATCTGACATGACTAATATGATAATACTAATGACAATTACCACTAATAGACCCAAACCAACATAAATAATATATAATGAGCCACAATATAGGGGGTAATGTGCCCACATTTAGGGCTTAAAAAACAACTCTACAACCAAAACCTAGGATCAAAATATTCCGCACTATCCAAACAACGGACCCCTTTGCCACTTGCCATATTTTATTTTCATCAATATTTGAATTGTTGTCACTACCAGCAGGTTGAGTTAAATAATGCCCAAATCCCATCATATTCTTCTCATCGTTGTGAGCTACAACTTAGTAGTAACTCAAGGCTTGAATTCCCATCGGCAAGACTTTAACTTTGCACCAGTTCATCTTGTAGAAAAGAATCTGCTCATCCATGCGATCGTAAAATCCTAGCTCAGGCATACAATGAGTGACATCCCAACCACATGGGGGATTTAACCACCACCCTTGATTTCTCCTTGAATCTTCCACTTCGTTGGTCATCCAAGCACTCTCCCTCTGTCATTAAAAACCTATATTGTTGGGGTCATTTCACCTGCATCCAGGTTATTATTATTATTATTATTATTATTATTTATTTATGTAATTTTATTTAATATTGTAAGTGATTTTATTTAATATAAAACTTAATAATGTTAGATTTTTAACATTAAGCTAGCATTATATTAGGATATTTTAACTGAGAGAATAACAAGCACAGTAATCAAGCACAAGAGATAATGAACACAGTGTGTTTCCTCGAGGAAACCATAAATGGAGAAAACCCCACAACTTCCTTAGAGACAGAATCAACACCAAAAGTAAAACCCCAAAATAGTAAGATGATCTCCTGACACTAGTAGCCTCTTTCTTCCTAGCCCCAATGTCTTCTTCTTCCTCAGCTATGCGCTACAATTGGGTGTGAGTGAAAGTGTGATAAATAGAGAGGCTCACTCTCTATTTATACTAATTCCCAACTTGACAATAACCTACTAGGGATGACTTATCTAGGAGAGTCTAATAACCTTAGTGCCTCGAAACTATGGGGACTTTAACCCTTGATCAATAGGAGGGCTACCCACAATGACTTGACATGACTTGTTTACATTATAGAAACTCCCAATCGGAACATCGTGGCATGACATGACTCAATTACATTACAAACACTTCCTAGATTAAACATCAGGGTACAATACATAAGATACATAAGTGAATACATTCTGAAGTTACAATTACATCAACAATCCCTCTTAACTAGGAAGGTATTCTCTCGACACAATTTATTATCACAAGTCTTCTTATTTGTATCATCTGGATCATCCTCGAGTTCTCATCATATTCAATTCATCTTCATTTGGATCTGGATCATCACTGGATCTGGATCATCATTGGAGCATCATCACTCGATCTGGATCATCATCATTGGATCATCACTGGTGCTATCTCATGATTCTTCTCTTCACAGGAAGTTCTACAGAGCCATCCCTTTTTCATGATGGGTGTATGCCTAGCCTCCATGTAGGTCTTCTTTAGCGCTTATATCTGACCCTAAGTCAGAATGGACCATCCAGCACTTACATCTAACCTTGACTCATCCGAAAGGCACGCCCAACACTCACATCTGACCATGAGAGGAACTTGATCTCCTCACCATGTCAAAATGGCCCAACCCTTACATCTGACCTTGACTCATCAGAATGGCCTAGCCCTTACATCTGTCCTTGACTCGTCAGAATGGCCCAGCCCTTACATCTAACCTTGACTCGTTAGAATGGACCAGACCTTACATCTAACCTTGACTCGTTAGAATGGCCCAGCACTCATATCTGATCATGTGAGAACACATCCCATAGTCATATCAGAATGGCCCTCAGTCGTAGACTGAGCTTTCCTGGTAACTGACCAAGTGCCTCCATTCTCCCAGAGAATGGCATCAGCCCTTATATCTGATAAAGTGCGAACCAATCCCTCAATCACATCAAAATGGCCATGCACTCACATATGATCATGTAATACTACATCTCACAGTCATATCAGAAAGGCCCTCAGTCCTAGACCGATTATTCCTAGTAACTGACCAGGAACCTCCATTCAAAGAATGGAAACAACCCTTATATCTGATCATGTAGGAACCAATCCTACAATCATATCAGATGGCTCAACACTCATATCTGACATGGAAGGAACCAATCCTCTCACCATGACAGAATGGATCAGCCCTTACATTTGACCATGGAAGGAACTTAATCCTCTCACCATGTCAAAATAGCTCACGGACTCATCACTTCCCCTTGGAAGAAACCTCAATCTGGAGAACACCAAGCTTCTCCCTGAAGTACTCAAACTTCACTCTGGCTAATGACTTTGTCAATACATCATTTGTTTATTCCTCTGTCACAACATACTAGAGCTTCACTGCTCCTCTCTACACCATATCCCTGATATAGTGATATTTGATCTCAATATGCTTTGACTTGTCATGGAACACCAGGTTCCTCGACAACTTCACACAACTCTGGTTGTTGCAATATATACAAGTAGCATCTAACTAGAGATCAAATAAATCATACAGTAGCTTCCTCAGCCAAACTGTCTCACAACTAGCTGAACAAGATGCGACATACTATGCTTCAACTGTACTCAGTGTGACACAAGATTGCTTCCTGCTAAACCAAGAGATCACACCTAATCCCATACTGAAGCAACACCCTGAAGTGCTCTTCCTATCGATGGAACTGCCTGCCCAATCTGAATCAACATAACCCTCCAGGTTAATCTTTTGATTTGCCTCATACTTGAGCCCATAATCAACTGTACCCCTCAGGTACATCAGAATATTCTTTGCAGTAATCAAGTGAACATGTCTTGGATCTGTCAGGAACTGGTTCAAGGTGTTCACACCAAAGAAAATATTTGGTCTTGTGTTCATTAGGTGCATCAAGGACCCAATCATCTAACGATACTTCGTAGCATCAACCGCTTCTGATGAAGCATCACTCAATAGCTTTAGGTTCGATGCCATAGGTGTGGCCATTTCCTTGCAGTCCATTATCCCGAATCTCTTCAGGATCTCTACCATATATTTCCCTTGTCCTAGAGAAATTCCATATGCATTCTGCCACACCCCCATGCCTAGAAAATAATGCATCATACCCAAGTCCTTCATTTCAAACTCGACAGCAAGATTCCTCTTCGTATCAGCAATCAACCCATCCATACTTGTTACAAACAGATCATCTACATACAGTAGGAGCATCACTGGGTTTCCATCTTCAACCTTGTAGTAAAGGTTGGAATCTGCTTTACTTTTGGTAAAGCCCAAACTAGATAGAAAGCTATCAATTCTACCATACCATCTCCTAGGTGCCTGTTTCAAACCGTACAGGGATTTCTTCAATCTACATACATGAGACTCCCTGTCATGTGTCTCAAAAAAAAGTGGTTGCTTCACATACACTTCCTCTTCCACTACACCATTCAAGAAGGCAATCTTGACATCCATCTGGTGTATCTTCCATTTCATCACTGCAGCTAGAGCAAGTACTGATCTGATGGAAGTGTATCTAGCTACAAGTGCAAAGGTTTCTTCATAATCTATTTCTTCCTTTTGGGAGAAACCATGAGCAACAAATCTTGCTTTATATTTTTCTATGCTACCATCTATAGCATGCTTGATCTTATAGATCCATTTAGAAGTTACAACAGACTTTATTTCTGGTCTTGGGACAACATCCCAAACATCATTCTTCATGATCGATTGATACTCTTCGATCATAGCATCCTTCCATTCTTTTCGTTATGCCACTTCTTCATAATTGGAAGGTTCTTTATCGATAAAATCACATAATAATGCTACATACCCGGAGCAATATCTAGTCCTCTTTCTTTCTCTGTGATTCTCTTCTGGAGCCCCATATCTTTTCGCACCTTGGATAGCTTCTCGTACCCAAGCATTTTTCCTCTTATGAGGATTCTTCTAGTCCTAAGGTGGATCTACAGGCCCTTGAGGTTATTCAAATTCTTGATCATCTTCTTGAGTTTCTTAGTTCATGGTTGTATCATGAATTCTGGGTGCTTCTGCTTCTTCAGGTTCTTCAGTAGGTCTCTTTCTGGATTTGTTGTAAGCTGATTTTTCATCAAATGTCACATCCCTGCTGATGTTGATCTTCTTGAATCCTGGAAAGTATATTCTATAAGCCTTCAAGCTTTCAGAGTATCCCACAAATATACCCTTCTTTCCTAAAGGATATAATTTTGTCCTCTTCTCTTTTGGAATGTGTATGTACACTGGGCAGCTGAATATTCTGAGATGGATGACTTCTGGTTTCTTGCTAGAAAATACTTCTTCAAGTGTCTTGTTCTTGAGTACTCTGTGTGGAGTATGGTTCTATACATACACCGTTGTTCTGGCAGCTTCAGCCCATAAATCCATGGGAATATCTTGATCATGAAGCATAGCTCTTGCAGCTTCCATGATAGTTTTGTTCTTCCTTTCTACAATCCCATTTTGTTGTGGATTATATAGAGTGGACAAGTCCCTCTTAATCCATGAGTCTTTGCATAACTATTTGAATTCATTTGATGTGAATTCTCTGCCATTATCTTATCGAAAGGTCTTGATCTTCTTTTCATTGTGATTCTCTATCAAGGATTTGAATTCCTTTAACTTTCTGAAAACTTCATCTTTGTTCTTCATGAAGTAAATTCATGTCTTCCTAGAAAAGTCATCAATGAAAGAAACATAGTATACATACCTGCTTAGTGAACTTGATGACATTGGTCCACATACATCAGAGTGGATGATTTCCACGATTCTTTTGGCTTTTCTTTTGCTACTTGGAAATGTCTTCTTTGTTTTCTTTCCTTTCGCACATCCTTTACAGATCCCATCATGTTTTGCTTGGAATTCTGGAAGACCTTCAACAACTTTGCTTGCAATAGGTAGTGCTCTGTAATGCACATGTGCAAGCCTTCTATGCCAAAGCTCATTTGGATATACTGTGTCATGGATCAAGGCTTGTTCTGGATGGCCCTTCAATTTGTACAAACCTCCTTCTTGTTCTCCAATCACCGTTGCATCATCAATAGTCTTACCTCTTGGCCACATGATGACTTGACCATCTATGAATGCAACCCTCATTCCTTTTGCATCCAATGCTGATATGGAGAGAAGGTTCTTCTTGAGTCCTGGCACAAACAATAATTCTTTCATTGTTAGAGACTTTCCAGACTCTAGTCTATAGGAAGATTCCCCACTACCTTTTATTGGATATTGGTAGTCATCTCCTAGTTTCACCTTGTGCGGTGATTCATGTTCTGACAGTCTTACAAAGGATTACTTGAATCCAGTCATCTGTTTGGAAGCCCCACTGTCTATAATCCAATCATCACTAACATGAGTAATGTTACCTGTGAGAGCAGAAATCAAAACATATTCATCCTCGCTTGAAGAATCTTCACTTTTATATCTGGTTCATCATCCTCTGCAGCATGAGCATGATGTCTTCTTTTGTTCCCCTTCTTGTTATGAGAGTGGACCTTGTTCTTAGGATAGTCTTTTGTAAAGTGTCCTATTTCATCACATGTATAACATCTTAATCTAGATGGCTCCTTTCTATTGTTATCTCTATGATGAGGATTCTTACCTTTGAAGTGATGAGGTTTTCTTCTGCCTTTCTTAGAGTGAACTGTGAGAGCTTGATCTTCACTTCCCATCTTCTCTTCTCAAGCTTCTATCCGTGCTTCTTCTTGAGAACATTCTTCCCATAGTCTGCTGAATTTGACTAAATTCTTTCTAGCACAGATTCCTTGGATGAAAGAATCCCATGACCTAGGAAGGCCATTCAGTGTTGTCATCACAATCTCTGCATTCTCCACTTCTTCATCTACAGATTCTAATTGTTCCTTGATATGAGAAACCCTTGTGAAGTAGGACTGGATAGTCTCTGCATTCTAAATCTTCACATTCTTTAGTTGATTCCTCAGATTCATCTTCCAATTTATGTTCTTCCCTTCAAACAACTTGGTTAGGGCATCAAACATAGCTTTAGGTGTCTTGAGAGAGGACACCTGAGGTATAGGGTGATCCTTGATAGAATCAGCAATTATCCTCTTTTCCATAACCATATTCTTCTTATGTAAGGCCTTTTCCTCATCTCCCTCTATAACTAGAACCTCCTCATGGATGTAGGAGTCTAACTCATTCTCTTCTAGGACTAGGGAGTTCCTATACTTCCAGGCTCGGAAGTTATCAGCTCCCTCAATATTTTCATCAAGCTTGGTATGATGAGACATCTTAACTGAGAAACTCAAATGGAAATACAAAATATTTTAGATCTTACCAGGTCAAGATGTCGGATTTGAAACTTGAGCTAAAATCCTGCAGAGCTGGTTCAGGAGCAAATTAGGGTTTTGCTTTTTCGGAGATCTATCCACCCAAATGTCTTGAAATTTGTCCCTAGCTTCGATTTTGGGGAGGAGATCAATACAGGCCTGGGCTCAATGAAAAATTCCTCTTATGTGAAAAGCCCTATTTTTCAGCAATAGTGTCAGGTCCAAAACTGCAAAACCTCAGAATTGGATTATGCTTCGACAGAAAGATGCACCCTAAGGAGGAGAGTTACTCCACCTTAATTTTTCTGAAAATCTATGGAGGAAGATCCACAAAATAGGAATCCCTAGTTCCCGCAGCTACACAGTGTCTTCTGCGTAGGTTAGCTCTACTACCATGTTATTTTTTCAACATTAATCTAGCATTATTAGGATCTTTAACTAAGAGAATAACAAGTACAGCAATCAAACACAAGAGACAATGATCCTATTGCAAGCAAAGCACTACCTATTGCAAGCAAAGCTGTTGAAGGTCTTCCAGAATTCCAAGCAAAACATGATGGGATCTGTAAAGGATGTGTGAAAGGAAAGAAAACAAAGAAGACATTTCCAAGTAGCAAAAGCAAAGCTAAAAGAATCTTGGAAATCATCCACTCCAATGTATGTGGTCCTATGTCATCAAACTCACTAAGCGGGTATGCATACTATGTTTCTTTTATTGATGATTTTTCTAGGAAGACATGGGTTTACTTCATGAAGAACAAAGACAAAGTATTCAGCAAATTCAAGGAATTCAAAGCCTTGATTGAAAACCACACTGAAAATAAGATCAAGACTTTTCGATCAGATAATGGCGGAGAATTCACTTCGAATAAATTCAAAGAGCTATGCAAAGAATCGGGGATTAAGAGGGAGTTGTCCACTCCTTATAATTCACAACAGAATGGGATTGCAGAACGAAAGAACAGAACTATCATGGAAGCTGCAAGAGCCATGATTCATGATCAAGATCTTTCTATGCATCTTTGGGCAGAAGCTGCCAGAACAGCTGTGTATGTACAGAACCGTAATCCACATAGAGTACTCAAGAACAAGACTTCTCAAGAAGTCTTCTTCGGCAAGAAACTAAAAGTCAGCCATCTTAGAATATTCGGCTATCCTGTGTACATACACATTCCAAAAGAGAAGAGAACAAAATTAGATCCTTCAGGAAATAAGGGTATATTTGTGGGATACTCTGAAATCTCAAAGGCTTACAGAATATATTTTCCAGGGTACAAGAAGATTGACATCAGCAGGGATGTGACATTTGATGAAGACATAACTTACAACAAATCTAGAAAGAGACCTGTTGAAGAACTTGAAGAAGTAGAAGCAGAAGCACCCAGAATTCATGATACAACCATGAACGAAGAAGCTCAAGAATAAGATCGAGAATTTGAAGAACCACAAAGACCTGTAGATCCACCTCTGGAGAAGAATCCTCATAAGAGGAAACCTACTTGGGTACGAGAACTTATCCAAGGTGCAGAAAGATATGGGGCTCTAGAAGAGAATCACAGAGAAAGAAAGAGAACCGGATCCTGCTCAGGGTATGTAGCTTTACTATGTGATTTCATTGATAAAGAACCTTCCAGTTACGAAGAAGCGGCAGAACAAAAAGAATGGAAGGATGCTATGATCGAAGAATACCAATCGATCATGAAGAATGATGTTTGGGATGTTGTCCCAAGACCAGAAGGGAAGTCAGTTGTAAATTCCAAATGGATCTACAAGATCAAGCATGCTGTAGATGGTAGCATTGAAAAATATAAATCAATATTTGTGGCATGGGGTTTCTCTCAGAAATAAGGAATAGATTATGAAGAAACCTTTGCACCTATAGCCAGATACTCTTCCATTAGATCAGTACTTGATCTGGCTGCAGTGATGAAATGGAAGATACACCAAATGGATGTTAAGACTGCTTTCTTGAATGGTGTAGTAGAAGAGGAAGTGTATGTAGAACAACCACTCAGTTTTGAGACACATGACAGACAGTCTCATGTATGCAGATTGAAGAAAGGCCTGTACAGTTTGAAATAGGCACCTAGGACCTGGTACGGTAGAATTGACAACTTTCTATCCAGTTTGGGCTTTACCAAGAGTAAAGAAGATTCCAACCTTTACTACAAGGTTGAAGATGGCAACCCAGTGATGCTTCTACTATATGTAGATGATCTATTTGTAACAGGTGCAAATGGGTTGATTGCTGATATGAAGAGAAAGCTTCCTGTTGAGTTCGAAATGAAGGACTTCAAGATGATGCATTACTTTCTAAGTATGGAGGTGTGGCAAATTATATATGGAATCTTCCTTGGACAAGGGAAGTATGCAGTAGAGATCCTGAAGAGGTTTGGGATGATGGACTGCAAGGCTATGGCCACACCTATGGCATCAAACTTGAAGCTATTGAGCGATGCTTCATTAGATTCGGTTGATGCTACGATGTATCGTCAGATGATTGGGTCATTGATGTACCTGACAAACACAAGACCAGGCATTTTCTTTGCTGTGAACACCTTGAGCCAGTTCTTCACAGATCCAAGAAATGTTCACTTGATTACTGCAAAGCATATTTTGAGGTACTTGAGGGGTACAGTTGATTACAGGCTCAAGTATGATGCAAATCAGAAGATTAACCTAGAGGTTTATGTTGATTCAGATTGGGCAGTAGTGCCATCGATAGGAAGAGCACTTTAGGGTGTTGATTCAGTATGGGATCAAGGGTGATCTCTTGGTTTAGCAAGAAGCAATCATGGGTGGCACTGAACACAACTGAAGCAGAGTATGTTGCAGCTTGTTCAGCTAGTTATGAGGTAGTATGGCTATGGAAGCTACTGTTTGATTTATTTGATCTCTAGCTGGATGCTACTTGTATACATTGTGACAACTAGAGTTGCGTAAAGTTGTCAGAGAATCCAATGTTGCATGACAAGTCAAATCATATTGAGATCAAATACCACTATATCAGGGATATGGTGTAGAGGGGAGTAGTGAAGCTCTAGGATGTTGCGACGGAGGAACAGATAGCTGATGTCTTGAAAAAGCCATTGGCTAGGGTGAAGTTCGAGTACTTCAGGGAGAAGCTTGGTGTTCTCCAGATTGAGATTTTCTCCAAGGGAAAGTGATGAGTCCAATAGCCTTTCTGTCATGGTGAGAGGATTGGTTCCTTCCATGGTTAGATGTAAGGGCTGAGCCATTCTATCATGGTAAGAGGATTGGTTCCTTCCATGTCAGAAATGAGTGCTGAGATCCATAGCCATTCTGATGAGTATAGCCATTCTGACGAGTAGGACAGATATAAGGGCTGATCCATTCTATCATGGTGAAAGGATTGCTTCCTTCCATGTCAGATATGAGTGATGGCCATTCTATCGAGTACAAAAGATGTAAGGGAAATTGCCATTATTTGAATGGAGCTACTTGGTTAGGTACCAGGAAAACTTAGTCTAGGACTGAGAAGCCATTCTGATGTGATAGAGGGATGTGTTCCCACTTGATCAAATGTAAGGGATGAAGCATTCTATCATGGCTAAAGGATTAAGTTCCTTCCATGTTATATGTGAGTGTTGGCCATTCCGATGAGCAGGTCGAATGTTAGCGCAATGGCCATTCTCTAGGAGAATGGAGGCACCTGGTCAGTTACCAGGTAGCTCAGTCGAGGAGGACTGGGGGCCATTCTGATATGACTATAGGATTGGTTCCTACAAGATCAGATGTGAGTGTAGATCCCTTCCATCATTGTGAGCAGGATGTGTTCCTGCCTGGATGGATGTAAGTGCAGAGCCCTTCCATCATTGTGAGCAGGATGTGTTCTCTCCTAGATGGTAGTAAGTGCAGAGCCTTTTCATCATTGTGAGCAGGATGTGTTCCCGCCTAGATGAATGTAAGTGCATAAATCTTTCATCATTGTGAGCAGGATGTGTTCCATCCTGGATGAGAGTCTTTCATCATTGTGAGCATGATGTGGTTCTGGCCTGGGTTGAAGAACAGA
The DNA here is from genome assembly GCA_001517045.1 of Pseudotsuga menziesii. Lineage (NCBI taxonomy): Eukaryota > Viridiplantae > Streptophyta > Pinopsida > Pinales > Pinaceae > Pseudotsuga > Pseudotsuga menziesii. The sequence goes on from LPNX010882315.1 coordinate 175,403, forward strand.
GTTCTTCCATCATTGTGAGCAGGATGTAGTTCTGGCCTGCATGAAAGTGAGGAAATCTTCCATCATTGTGAGTAGGATGTGTTCTGGCCTGGATGAAAGTGCAGAACTCTTCCATCATTGTGAGCAGGACGTGTTCCAGCCTAGATGGATGTGAGTACTGTGCCTTTCTGACAAGTAGGTCAGATATAAGTGTTGAAGAAGACCTACATGGGGGCTAGGCCTACAACCAGCATGAAAAAGGGCTGGCTCTATAGAAATTCTTGTGACGAGAAGAATCATGAGATAGCACCAGTGATGATCCAGATCCAATGACAATGATCCAGCAGTAATGATCCAAATCGAGTGATGATCCAGATCCAGTGATGATGCCCAGTGATGATCCAGATCAAGTAATGATCTAGATCCAGTGATGATGATCCAGATCTAGTGATGATCCAGGTCTAGTGATGATGATCCATATTGAGTGATGATCCAGATCCAGTGATGATGTCCCATGATGATCCAGATCAAGAGATGATCCAGATTCGAAGATGAATATGACTTAAAGATAAATATGATTTGAATATGAAGATGACTTGAAGACTCGGAAGACTTGAGATGCAGATGACGAGATGATCCAGCTGATACAGAGAAGAAGACCAGTACTAAAAATTGTGTCGAAAGAATACTTTCCTAGTTAAGAGGGAGTGTTGATGTATTTGTAACTTCGGAATGTATTCATCTATGTATCTTATGTATTGTATCCCGATGTTTATTCTGGGATGTATCTATAATGTAATTGAGTCATGTTGTCATGCCTCGATGTTCCGATCGGGAGGATCAATAATGTAAACAAGTCATGTCAATTCATTGTGGGTAACCCTCCAATTTTCTAAGGGTTAAAGTCCCCGCATTTTCGGGGCACTAGGGTTATTAGACTCTCCTAGTAGAGGTTGGCCCTGGTAGGGTTTTAGTCATGTCGAGATTAGTATAAATAGAGAACTGGAGTCTATATTTATCACACAACTCATACACACTCAAGTGTAGCGCATAGTTGAGGAAGGAGAAGACACTGGGGCTAGACAAGAAGAATATTACTGCTGTCAGGAGATCACTTATTGTTTTGGTGCTGATTCTATCTCTGAGGAAGCTGCAGGGTTTTCTCCATTTATGGTTTCCTCAAGGAAAAACACTGTGTTCATTGTCTCTTGTGTTTGATTGTTGTACTTTTTATTCTCTCAGTTAAAGATCCTAATAATGCTAGCTTAATGTTGAAAAACTAACAATAGAGTGGCTCACTCTCTATTTATACTAATTCCTGACTTGACAATAACCTACTAGGGCCAAATTCTCTAGGAGAGTCTAATAACCCTAGTTCCCCGGAATTGCACTGACTTTAACCCTTGATCAATAGGAGGCTTACCCACAATGACTTGACATGACTTTTTTACATTATAGAAACTCTCGATCGGAACATCAGGGCATGACATGACTCAATTACATTACAAACACTTCCTGGAATAAACATCGGGGTACAATACATAAGATACATAAGTGAATACATTCTGAAGTTACAATTACATCAACAAATAATAGTAATAATATTCTTTCATTTATTTGTTTATATTATATATTTTTCCTTTATTTTTTTAAATAAGGATAATAATTCACTATTCCCTTCTCGTGTGTTGGTCGTCAACGAACACAACCACATTTTTAAAAGTGGTTGATATGCATTGGTTGACTCCATTATATTTAAAAATGATAAAAAATAGTATTGATGAACGTATATCAGCCACTTTTAAAATGTGGTTGTTGTAATATAATTTGTATTTAAAAATTAATTATATAAGTATATTTTTTTAGTTACTGTTTTATTTATTTATTTGAGATCAATATTTTGAAACAGATAAATATATCATTTGAAAAACTAGAATTTAGGTAGAAAGGATAATACTTCATTCCACAATTACTCAAATTAAATTTTATTAACATTAACATACATAAAAGGGGTGGCAAGATGGGGAGGGGTTCTCTTTAACCCCAATGGAATCCAGGAAACAGCTTACTCTTGGGTGTTGGGTGATGAAACTAGCAATGTCCTTGAAGCTCTTTCCCTTTGTAAAGGCCTTTGCCAAGCTCGAATCCAGAGAATTTTAGGAATCACGGTGATTGGGGATTCAAGATTAATCATCAAATCCTTAACAACAAACTGCCTCCCATCTCAGGTAAAAATTTGGAAATTGATAAAAAATATTCAAATCCTTTCAAATCCCTTCAAAATTAGTGATTAATTCCATGTATTGAGAGGTCTAAATGACAAAACCTATTTGGCGGAAAAAGTCGCCTCTTCCTTGAGCAAAGGATCCTTAGTTTTCAATGGGGCTAACTCCCTATGTAAAATTCCATAGGCCCTTGGGAATGGGAGCTAGGGGCTTGTCCCACGGCTTTCCCACGTGGTGCCTAGATGTCCCGCCCTCCATCATGATGACTCGTGGTGAAAGGACTCCCATCAAGTGGGCGCGTGTCTGCTACATGCGACCATTATGGATAGCCTGCAATACCCTGTCTGTATAACCAAGACGTCAGAAAGGACCATGATTAGAGAAACTCCTTGCATTTTGGATTTATCTAGGCATCCTTTGTTGTTCCATCCTTAGCGTGTGAGATGTGCGATGGATCATCCTGAGATCTTGATTTTAATGAGCATTAAGGGAGACTTATCAGGTGGTGAAATGAATGAAATGCCTGCAATTTGCATTATGCACTGGTTGTAAAGTGGATGCTTGGTTGTGAATTTTTGGTTCGAGGCTCCTTTAGGTATCATGCACTCCTCTCTTGAATCTCCTGCTTCCCCAGCACCAGTTCTCTTGGTTGTTTCTAAACTAAGGGCGATTAAGAGGAAAGTCAATAGGTACAAGAGTTACCTACAACAAATTGACGTTGAAGGTGAGAGACGCCTGGAAATAGTTGACAGAGACATCTCCCATTTGCATGAAGAATTCATGGAATCCATTTCTTAGTCAGAACGTGCGATGACCATAATGATTGCTAAGCTGGAAGTACAACTCGATAAGCTAGATATTGCAGTGGAAAAGACAGCAGCAGGTGGGCTGGTAGCTGCAAATTTAGAATCTTCGACTCAGAAAGGTGGTGATCAAGGAAAGTAGATTGCGACCCTTTGGGGGTTTCTTGTTTTTTGGTTTTTGTTATCAGTAGTATGAAGCTAAGACTTTTACTTTTGTTACTTCTGTGTAAGGACAGTAATTCTCTGTGTATAGGATGCAGTAATTTCAGACTTTCATGTTTTTTGACAATTGTCTTTAAAGGGAAGGTTTCAAACTTCGTAGATCCTTTCTCAATGGTTATACCACTGCGCGTTTAAGACAAATCATAACCATTCTTGTCCAAAAAAAAACATTAACATACATAAATTTTATTATAAAAAAAGAATATTTTTTATTTGTGAAAAACATGTTCAAATCTTTATCGATAACCCAAAAAAATTATATTATAAAAATAATGTGTTATATTATTATATAGTTGAGCAAGGCATATTTTATTATATCTAATAAGACGATATGATAGTTTAAAGGATATGAATAATAATTGAATACCTCAAAATATTTTTTTGCATATGTGTTGTAAAGGAAAGTATCCTATGGCTAGGGTTTAAGAGGCCATCAACATACTGGGGTTGAAAGGTGGATGCAAATGGTTCTGCAAGTAAACACAAGAAAGTTTCAGAGATTGGAGTGGTTCATACCTTATCCAAATGAAGGTTGATCCAAGCATCCCTTCAATCATCTTCTTGCTCCTCTTGCTCCAAGAGACCTGCAAAACAAATTATAGCTTCCTCAAACCATTATGACCACATATAAAACAATGATAATCAAATAAACATGAACTAATGATCTGAATAACATCATCATATGATCATAAACAGAGATTCAATCACACATTGAACAATGATTTGGGAAGAAGAAGGACATCACATCTTTATTAATCTTGAAAACAATTACAAGTATACCTTCTCTTCAAGTTTGGCACCTCACGAAACCTTGATCCAGTTCTGCTACTTCTCTTCTCCAAGGAACTCAGCCTCCTATCTCTACAACACAAGGAGAATACTTCTAGGGAAAAAGTGTGGGCAAAGAGAGCTCCAAATCCTCCAGCATAACAATGCAAAGATTCCAGTCTCATCTCATGGACCTCCCTACCTCTATTTATATGCTTAAGGAAGAGTTAAGGGCGAAAACAAAGTATTTACAACTGAAGGAGTCAGTTGCATAACTACCCAAACTCCCCAAAATTCAAAAGACGTGTTTTTTGACATTTTTAAGAGGCGTGCGCAGGTTGCTGAAACAACAGTCGTATGTTGATGTATATGTAACTTCGGAATGTATTCTTATATGTATTTTATATATTGTAACCCGATGTTTATTTCGGGATGTTTCTATTATGTATTTGAGTCATATTGTCTTACCCCAATGTTCCTATCAGGAGGATTATTAATGTAAACAAGTCTTGTCAAGTCATTAAGTAAGTCCCCACAGTTTCGGGGCACTTGGGTTATTATACACTAATTAAGGTGTAGGCTCGAG
>LPNX010882315.1:182564-230425 GCA_001517045.1 Pseudotsuga menziesii
GATGAGTGCAGTGACATCATTGATGCAGAACCTTCCAGCCACCAAGAATAAAGGGAAGACCAGTTCAACAAGAATGATGTCAAGACGCAGTATCGAGACCTAAAGAAAAGTTCATAGTTCCATCATGCAGTAGATGGAAACATCGTGGGATACAAAGTAAGATTCGTAGCATGAGGCTTCTCACGAAAGGAAGGCCTAGACTACGAAGAGACATTTGCAGCCAGTAAGAGTTGAAACACATACATGATGAGATTGATGAAAATATTAACCTTTGCTACAAGGTTGAAGATGCAAGTCTATGGTCACATAGAATATTAGTAGCATAGTAAGCTACTTGTCACTCCGGTACAGAATGTTTTCAGTGCATAGAGCACAGAAGACAGAGGGAGTATGATGCTTCACTTCAGAGGGAGTGACTACATAATATATTGAGGTTCGACATGGTACGACAGGATGGGAATATTACTGATGACTCTAGGCTTTATTGAGAGTAAAGCGGATTCCAACCTTTGCTTCAAGGTTGAATACAGAAGACCAGTGATGCTCCTGTTATGTGTCAATGCACTATTGTTCTAGGTATGGTGGTGTGGTAGAATACAGATGGAGTCTTCCTTGGACAAGGGAAGTATGCAATAGAGATCCTGAAGAGATTCGGGATGATGGACTACAAGGCTTTGGCTACACCCATGGCATCGAACCTGAAGCTATTGAGTGATACTTCTTTAGAGACTGTTGATGCTATGATGTATCGTCAAATGATTGGGTCCTTGATGTACCTGAGACCAGATATTTGCTTTGCTGTGAACACATTGAGACATGTTCACCTGATGGTTGCAAAGCATGTAGGGGTACAATTGATTATGGGCTCAAGTACGATGTGAATCAAAAGATTAACCTGGAGGGTTATGTTGATTCTGACTGGGCAGGCAGTGCCATCGACAGGATGAGTACTTTAGGATGTTGCTTCAGTATGGGATCGGGTGTGATCTCTTGGTTTAGCAGGAAGCAATCCTGTGTGGCACTGAGTACAACTGAAGCAGAGTATGTCGTAGCTTGTTCATCTAGTTGTGAGGCAGTATGGCTGCGGAAGCTACTGTCTGATATATTTGATCTCCAGTTGGATGCTACTTGTATACATTATGACAACCAGAGTTGCGTGAAGTTGTCAGAGAATCTAGTGTTCCATGACAGGTCGAAGCATATCGAGATCAAATATCACTATATCAGGGATATGGTGCAGAGAGGAGCAGTGAAGCTCCTGTATGTTGCAATGGAGGAACAGATAGCTGATGTATTGACGAAGCCATTGGCTAGGCTGAAGTTCGAGTACTTCAGAGAGAGACTTGGTGTTCTCCAGATCGAGGCTTCCTCCCAGAGATAGTGATGAGTCCGAAAGCCATTCTGACGAGCAGGTCAGATGTAAGGGCTGAGCCATTATGTCATGGTGAGAGGATTCAGTTCCTTCCATGTCAGACATGAGTGCTAGAGATCCAAAGCCATTCTGACGAGCAGCTCAGATGTAAGGGCTGAGCCATTCTGTCATGGTGAGAGGATTTGGTTCCTTCCATGTCAGATATGAGTGCTGACTGCCATTCTGGGAATGGAGGCACCTGGTCAGTTACCAGGAACACTCAGTCCGGGACTGAGAGAGCCATTATGACGAGCAGGTCAGATATAAGGGCAGAGCCATTTTGTTCATGGCTAAAGGATTAAGTTCCTCCCATGGCAGATGTGAGTGCTGGCCATTATGTCGAGTAGGACATATGTAAGGGCTACCACCATTTTGACGAGCAGGTCAGATGTAAGGGCAGAGCCATTCTGTTCATGGCTAAAGGATTTAGTTCCTTCCATGTCAGATGTGAGTGCTGACCATTCTATCGAGTAGGATAGATGTAAGGGCTACTGCCACTCTCCAGGAGAGTGGAGGCATCTGGTCCGTTACCAGGTAGCTCAGTCTAGGACTGGGGGCCATTCTGACGAGGGTGTAGGATTCAGTTCCTACCAGGTTAGATGTGAGTGCATGCCCTTCTGACGAGTAGGTCAAATGTAAGTGCTGAAATCTCTCATCACTGTGATAGGATGTGTTCTTGTTTGGATGGGAGTCTTCCATCATTGTGGCGGATGTGGCTCCAGCCTGGGTGAAGAGAACAGAGTTCTTTCATCATTGTGGCGGAGGTGGTTCCATCCTGGATGGGATTGTGCCCTTCTGACGAGTAGGTCAGATATAAGTGCAGAGCCATTTCACAGATGTTAGTGATGTGATGTCCTATCATGCTGGTGAATGTGAGTGCTGGGCCTTTCTGATGTGATTGTATTTTACTACATGATCAGATGTGAGTACTGGACGTGCCTTTCTGATGAGCAGGTCAGATGTAAGTGCTGGGTGAAGACCTACATGAGAGTAGGCCTACAACCAGCATGAAAAAGGGCTGGCTCTGTAGAACTTCCTATGACGAGATAGTACACACATGATGATGACCAGTGGAGATCCAGATCGAGCTATGATCCAAATCCGGTTATGATGACTCTGAGAGATCCAGATCGAGTGATGATCCAGATCTAGCAATGGTGATCCAGATCGAGTGATGATCCAGATCCAGTCTAGTGATGATGATCCAGATCAAGTGATGATCCAGATCCAGTGATGATGCTCTATGATGATCCAGATCGAGAGATGATCTAGATCCAGATGACTTGAAGATGAAGATGACTTGAAGATGAATATGATCCAGTTGATTCAGAGAAGAAGACCAGTGCTGAAAATTGTGTCGAAAGAATACCTTCCTAGTTAAGAGTGAGTGTTGATGTATATGTAACTTCGGAATGTATTCTTATATGTATTTTATATATTGTAACCCGATGTTTATTCCGGGATGTTTCTATTATGTATTTGAGTCATATTGTCTTACCCCAATGTTTCGATCAAGAGGATTATTAATGTAAACAAGTCTTGTCAAGTCATTAGGTAAGTCCCCACAGTTTCGGGGCACTTGGGTTATTATACACTAATTAAGGTGTAGGCTCAAGTAAGTAATTGTAAGTTAATCCTACATGGTTGAGTGCACTTCAAGTCAACGGAATAATATAAATAGAGAGTGAGAGTCTCTCTATTTATCACTTGTGAAATACATCACTTGCTCTCTCAAGTGTGGCGCACCTTTGGAGAAGGAAATACTTTGGCTTGACAGAAGACAGAAGGCTGCTGTTGTGTTGGGAAGTCATCTTACTGTTTTGGGTTTCACATCTTGTGGTGATACTATCTTAGAGGAAGTTGAGGGGTTTTCTCCATTTATGGTTTCCCCTATCAAAACTCTTTGTGTCTCTTGTCTCATGTGATGTGCTTATGTTATTGTTGTGATTTTTATTCTCTCAGTGAAAAGATCCTAACATAATGCTAGCTTAAATGTTGAAAAACTAACATCGCATACATGAGAAATACACGCGGGTTGCTAATACAAAAATTCACGTATATAAGGCGTACACGACTATTATATATTAGCAAGTCGCGTACGTACGCGGGTATTATAGAGAGCAAGTCGCGTACGTATGCGGGTTTGCCTTAAGGAAGGTCGTGTACAGACAAAAACTCATTTTAGGGTATTTCTAGGCATTTTCAGACTTTGGTGTCTTTTGGAAAGTTTTAGCTAACAGAAATATATTTCTAATGGTGCAGAGATAAGGTCAAACGGAGTTATAGAACTCAATATATGGGTCCTCCAAGTTAAGTGTTTTTTCAGTGACTTTCAGTGACTTTTCATGAAGTGTCGTCATGGAAGTGTCGACATGCGACAGAATCATGGGAAAGTGGTCACAGGCAGAGATGTGTCATTTTGAGCTATAACAATATGGAAATATATAGAGGAAAAAAGGTGTTGTGACTTTACTTGTTTAATAACAAGAATAGATCCAAATCCTAGGCTTTATCAAGTGCCAAGAGGGATCAAATCTCTCGAGGTGCAAACCTCTTCTTAAGTATTGCACTCAAGGAGCTATCAGCTTTGGTGTGTCCTATATGTAGCCAATGATTTGATTCAAACTAAGAGACACATCTTTTTTATTTAAGGTCGACATATAATATTTTTATTATTAATATTTAATATTATTTATGACCGACATTACATATTTCTTATTATTTTTTATTTTGTTAGGAACAAACATTAGAACATCTTCCCCACACATGGCTTTAAAACCATGTGGAAGGCCCTCCTAAAACCATTGGTTGTTTAGGAGGCGTTGCACAAGATCTTAAAACAATTTGTAAGGCCCTCCTAAACTATGTACAATAAAACCATGGGTTGTTTAGGAGGCCTTGCACATGGTTTTAAAACCATTTGCAAGGCCCTCCTAAACCATGTACAATAAAACCACGGGTTGTTTAGGATGCCTTGGACATGGTTTTAAAACCATGTGCAAGGCTAACATTTTGTTTGCAGATAATTCAATTTTTTATTATTTATTATTTTGTTAGGTAGGAATATTACAGCATCTCCCCCGTATTGTGTTGTTTTTCTAACTGACATTTTTTTACGGATAATTAAATTTTTATTTTATATTGTTTTGTTAGGTAGGAACATTACAACATATCCCCCATCTTAGGTTGTTATTGTGGCCGACATTTATTTTGGCGGATAATTAAAATTTTATTTTTTATTATTTTGTTAGTAACAAACGTTAGATGGACAAACGTTACAAGATCTCCATCATATTGGGCAGTACAACGCTTGATGTTATGACTTTACTTGTTTAATAATTATTTAGGAAATTGAAATTAATAATTAAAATAAATTTAATTTTTTAGTTTGATTTTTAAATTTATATTTTTATAAATAAGTTATATATTAGGTAAGAATAGATATTGGTGATTGTACGTGTAATGATGTAAGAGAAATAGCTTTATATATTATTATATATAAATTAAACTATAACATGAATGTAATAAATTTATAATAGTTTTATTATATTTACATTATAGTGTTATGTACTATTTTATTTATTTTATTTTTTGTTGTTGAAAAAAATTATAGTATAAAACATTTATTAGTTTTAAATTATATTGTCCATATTTTGATTATATAGCTTCAATAACTTTGTCAGCTATTAGTCTATACACATAAATCTTCTCAAGAGTCAAAAACAAGTATTTAGTGTTCATGTAACATATTATTGTAAACAACCAAACCTTAATAAATCAATAAATTTGCTATTACTTTAGTGTACTACTTTAAAAATATATATATATATATATACACGAATCTCATCTCAATATTATAATACGGATTTTATGTATAGATTTTAAGTGTATTCTTTATTAATATAATTACACACATATCAATATTATATTGTTTTTTTAATAAAATCTATATAATACGGATTTTATGTATAGATTTTAAGTGTATTCTTTATTAATATAATTACACACATATCAATATTATATTGTTTTTTTAATAAAATCTATCTAAAAATATTAATAGTTTATAATATAACAAATAAAAAAACAATAAAATACATTGCCAAGAGACCAATATTATTTATACTTTTTACCATCTAACAAGAATATGACATGCCAAAGATTTGCAACAATGGTATTCGAGAGCACGAATAAACCAACAACACCGGGCGAGTGACTTATTTATTGCAAAATTTTGCATAGCGAGATGTCAATGATAGTTTTATCTATAAATTAAGCGCGTTATGAATGAATAAATAAGGTCGTGATCAATTGAACCTTGGCATTGTTAGGAGCGAGCGAGCAGCAGCGAGCAGCGAGTAGCAGGAGCGACGAGATTATTTTAGGATTGCTCATGTTTTGTGTTTATAGGTACTCTCGTTAGTGTTGACAGAGAGTTGATGCTGGGAGGATCCTGCTTTGAGCGGCGTCGGTCTATGAATTGCTATTTTCTGGAATGCATGGGTGCTTGTATTACAGGAGCTGTTTATATATAACATAACCCATATACTACGCCTGGTTTTATCCCTCTGGGCCATATGATGAAGGAGGATTTGGTATCTAGGAAATATTCTTTGGCGTGGTGATTTTTACGTCACCATTGGCATACATTCTCCTGAATCTGCACTCTTTCTGTCAGGACTGCTATTGGAGTTTGTTCTTTGGGGATTGGCTGTCAGACTGGACATTGCGCTTCAGGCGTCGACTCTTTTTATGCTGGGTGTTGTATGATGTGCTGCGGAGTTTCGGGGTTACACTCCCTGAGTCCTTGTATTAACTGGTAATCATTGATTGGCTCCGTTGTTGAGAGGGTATACTCTTCATGGTTGCTGCCATTGTTCTGCTCAGTGGTATCTTTCTTACTACCTGGTATCTACATCCTTCCATATTTGAAATTATCATTTATGTGAATGGGCTCGGTTGGTGGTCCGCCTTTATTGATGTTTGGTGGACATTGATCTATCTTCCATATGCATTAAGGGAGGGAGGTATTTACAACTTTCGACGTTCAATCTATTGATTATCGTTGCTATTGTTGGGGGTTCGTATATTGCTTCGTCAGGTCCTTCTGAAAGGTGGCACTTTCTGCTTTTGGTCAGTCTGGAGGCTCGTTTATTCACAATTGTGGTGGTTGGGCCTTAATTGTGCTTTCACCTTGTTATTGATGATGGGGACAGGTGGTACGTTTTTAGACCTATTGGATCCAAACGATGAGATCCTTTGGAAGGATGCTGGACTCTTTATCCCAGATGATGCATTAAGGAGTAAATTCGGAGTTGGAGGTAGTAATGAGCATGGGATATCGAACCCATGTAGTCATTATTCGTGTGATGTTGCTCACCCCCGGATTCAAGTGCCATTGGAACCGTCATATGAGAGAGATATCCTGGCAATTATTGATGCATGTCAATCTGCTGAACTTAACATCCCTCGAGTTAGCATTCCGGCTGGTTCTCATAAGCGTTACATTACGAAGGAGCATGCAGGTGTGAGAGATGTTGTGAGACCCTGGAAACCGAAGAAAAGAAGCCCGAGAATGGTATTGGGGGGTGATATTGGGTTAGATGTTGTGACCACGATGTCTTTGACGGCTCTGGTTGGTAAGTTCAGTTACTGGTCGTGTTCTAGGCGAGAAGTTGAGACCTTTGTATAGGATAACTGGTATCCTTTGCTTACATACATGCCAGAGGTTTTTAAATTATCCAGGGGGTGGTATTGCTTTCTGTTTAAGAGCTTGGAGGATTCAGAATCTATTTTATCCAGAACCTGGCTGTGTGGTAAGGGCAGCTTGATGCTGAAGATGTGGTGTCACCTTTTCAACCCTGAGAAGGAGGTCCTGACTATTCGTCACCTTTGGGTCCATATTTTGAATTGCCCCCTCTTCCTGTGGAATTTGGAAGCATTTACTGCTATCGGCAATCATCTGGGGCGCTTTTTACATGTGGAACCCTCCCTATTAGGGGGTCTAGACCGTAGAATTGGTAAGATTTTTGTGGAAATTGATATCTCTCAGGGTCTTGTGGCGGATTTGACCATTGAATGGAGGGGGGCTGTTTATGATATCGAGTTGGATTACTGGGGACTACCGTTTCGATGCTCAACATGCAATAAGGTGGGTCATCTTAAAGCACATTGCTCTGGTCGTCCTTTTACACAGCTCGAATGCCCCGGGCTTTTAGCAAATCCTTCATCTATTGAAGAGTCGTCTGAGATGATTGAGTCGAATGTGGCCGCATTGGCTATGGACCTGTCCACTCTCTCTATCCCAGACATTACACTGATTGGTAAGTTACAATTATACTCTCCATCTTTTGTAGCGTCTTTAACTCTGGAGGAGTTTTGTAAATTGAAAGATTCGGTGCTCAATGATAGGTATATTTTGCAGTCTGGTTTATATAAGGAAGGACATGATTCATTAGAGGATACCCCTGGGGGGGTGGAGGGGGATAATCCACTGGACTCTATTCCATCGACTTCCTTGGTCAATCCGTCTCTCCCTAGGGTTTCCGATGAGACTTATCCAAAAGTTTCTTCTGGGGATTCCTTTACTTCGGTGGGGAGGGAGGAGACGGTTGAGGGATGTGACTCGTCTCCACAGGGGTATATGGGGACTTTTGCCCAGCCTGTTGAGTCTGAATCTATTACTGAGGTGATCCCTTCCTATAGAGATATTCTCAAGAATTCTAAACTTCATGTATACATGGGTGGTAGAGTCATTGTTGATAAACCTTCTTCTGTGGATTTATCACCATCGGGGTCTATGGGTGGGATGGTTAGTGATCCCAAAGGTTGTATACGCGGGGGTTTGGACCCCGAATTCTTGCCTCTGAAGACCAGGAATGCCAGAAAACTGAAGGGGTTATTATCTGAATCTCCAAATTTGACTACACCTACTTCTCATATCCCTCGGGCCCTTAGAGCGCAGAAGGCCCTTGCACGGGGTTTAACATGATTATTCTCTCTATGAATATTCGTGGGGTAGGGGGTGCCCAAAAATTGCTAGCCCTCCGTAGAGTGTGTGAGAATGTTCGACCTGATATTTTATTGATTCAGGAGACAATGGTGTCTTCTGAAAAGGCAATTGAAGTATTTACAAAAGTGGTGGGGAGTTGGTATATGAGCACTGTGGATGCTACTGGACTTTCGGGGGGTTTGTTGTCAGCATGGAATCCTAATAAAGCTAATTTTGAAGTCTACACATCTGTTGTAGGTATTATATTGCAAAGAAGGCACATAGATAGCGTCCAGAAGATTAACATACTAAATTGTTATGGGCCATATCATCACAGAATTCCTTTTTGGAATCATATTCGCACTGGTGGTATATTGAAGCAAACAGGATTAATCATTGGTGGTGATCTTAATTATACTTTATCTGCTAGTGAAACTTGGGGTAGTATGCGACTGGATCTGGATGCTGACTTTTTTTACAATCTGTTTCGGGATGAAGGTCTGGTAGATGTCGAGCCATCTATCATTCGACCTACTTGGCAAAATGGTAGGGGAGGCACGGCTGGTATTGGCAAGCGATTAGATAGATTCATTGTGGATGCGGATTTACTGGAGCAGGCTCATTCTTATCGATCGTGGGTAGTACAGTCAAAGATTTCTGACCATTTCCCTATTGTATTCCAGTGGGAAAAGGAAGGTGCACATATCCATTATCCATTTAAATTTAACACGACTTGGTTGGCTATGGATCATTTTGACCTGTTTGTGAGATCGAAGTGGAGGTCTATGGTGGTGGATGATGATTTTACTCCTATGCGGAGATTGGTTATGAAACTTAGGCTCCTCAAAGCTGAGGTGAAGAACTGGGAAAAGATACAAAAGAAGCGAGACGTGGAGGTGTTAGTTGCTATTGAATCTGAGATTGCTGAAATTATGATAGACTTTCCGGCCGGTATATGTGATGAGGAGGTCAATGCTCAGCTGAAAAGCCTTTCTTTGTCACAGGAATCCATACTAAAGAGGAAAGAGGAGACGGCTCACCAGAAAAGTAGACTAAATTGGATTGAGAGTGGTGACTATAACACCAAATTTTATCATCAGTTTGCCAATGCTAGAAGGATTCATAACCATATCTGGGATTTACAAGGTGAAGATGGGTCTGTTATTTGCAAACAGGGTGAACTTGAAATAGAGGCATTTACATACTTCAATTCTGTGTATAAGAAACAGGAAAACCTGTCTATTGTTGCTCAAATGGAACTTATTATGAAGTACCCACGGATGTTTGGGGATCAGGATGGTGCGAGGCTCTATGTACCTGTCACCTTGAATGAGATTCACTCCACTCTGAAAGCATTTGAACCCTCAAAGAGTCCGGGGCCAGATGGATGGACTATAGAATTTTTCCTTCATTTTTTTGATTTGGTGGGACCCAATCTTCTTGCAATGGTGGAGGAATCTCGGATTCAGGGCAATGTTTGTGGCTCATTGAACTCAACTTTTGTGGCATTAATACCTAAATCAGATAAGCCTTCCTCTTTTGCGGGATATCGGCCGATCTCTCTATGCAATCTGATTTATAAAATTATAACTAAAATCATTGCTACTCGTCTGAAGAAGGGGCTGTCCTTGGGTATTTCTGATGAACAGTTCGGTTTCCTTGAAAATCGACAAATTACTGATGCCATTGCCATTGCGCAAGAAACTATCCACAGCATAAAGGTAAAAAATAAGAAAGCTCTAGTATTGAAGTTGGATCTCATTAAAGCTTATGATCGGGTGGACTGGGGCTTTATTCGATTGGTACTTCTGCAAATTGGTATACCCTTGCACACTACTAATTGGATTATGGGGTGCGTAAGTTCTGCCAATTTTTCTATTCTGGTCAATGGAAATCCCACTCCCTTTTTCTCGGCATCCAGGGGCTTACGACAGGGATGCCCATTGTCGCCATTATTATTTCTTCTTATTGCAGAAGGTTTCAGCCGGATGATAAAGGAATTAACAGAGCATGGGGATATTGTGGGTATCGAGGTGGCTGCTAATATTTTTATAACTCATCTATTATTTGTGGACGACATCCTATTGTTTGGCGGGGGCTCCCAACGAGAATGGCTGGCTATCAAAAAAGCTCTTGATGTTTTCTGTGATGCTACGGGTATGAGCATTAGTCCGAACAAATCTTAATTTTATCAGTCAAAGTGGGATCCTGATGAGTTGGAGGTACTTCAAAATATTTTTTCTTTTGATATTCTGCCTCTTGAACATGGATTCAGATACCTGGGATTTTTTCTAAAGCCTAATGACTATAAGATCAGGGACTGGATTTGGCTGCTTAAGAGGATTGAGGCATGCATTGGTAATTGGGGCCATCGTTTTTTATCTATTGGCGGTAGACTCATATTGACTAAATCAGTTATGGAAAGCATTCCAGTATATTGGTTCTCCCTTTCCTGGATTCCGAAAGCTATTATTAAACTGATACAGAGCAGAATGACGAGATTCATATGGTCTGGGTGCAGTGATAAGCCTTCTATCTGCTTGGCAAGATGGGATCTACTGACAAAGCCTAAAGAATGTGGAGGCTGGGGCCTAAAGGACATTGGCGATTTTGGCAGGGCACTAAAAGCAAAAAACTTGTGGCAGTGTTTATTTGTATCATGCCTGTGGAATCGGGTGATCTGTGCCAAATACATTCGGGGATGGCCGATTATAGAATGGATCAGACTGTTTGAGTACGACCAGAGGAACATCTCGGATATATGGAGGGCATTACTGAAGGCGATGCCTATTCTGAAGCAGTGGTTGGCGTGGAGACCTGGAGATGGATGGAGAATAAGGGTAGGAAGAGACCCTATTTTGGGTATGAATGGATCTTTCAGACTATCGGATACACTATTGGCTCATTTGCTTGATAAAAGAATATATTTTTTGGCATAGGCAGCTAATTATATTGATGATAGCGGCTTCACGGGATGGGTGGATGCTCCGGAATTAAATCTTACCGGAACATTGGCTATTGAATGGAATGAATATACATTCAAGCTTAGGAACTCCGGTTTAAGGCTGCAACAGTGTAAAGATTCTCTGATCTGGAGTAAGAATGTGAAAACCGGCACTATCACTGCGGCACTGGCATATACATCTTCTGTTACTACCTCATTCCCGAAATGTATTCCTTCATGGTTTAAGGAGGTTTGGCGTTGGAAAATTCCTCTAAAGACGGTGATATTCTCCTGGTTATTGTTGGTTGAACGTATTCTTACTTGGAATATGCTCCAGCAAAAGGGCTTCGAGGGACCTGGAATGTGCTCGTTATGTCATGATGCTGAGGAGAGTATAACACATTTGATGATTGACTGCCCATTTTCTGTGCAGGTTTGCAACATATTGGTCATTTATATGGAACTGATCTTATTTGGCATGGTATACATATTACACAGGCTTTCAAAAATTGGATAACTAGTGACAGTAAGCTGAGGACTATTCCGTTTCACGTGTGTAGATTTATCTGGCTGGCAAGGAACTCCTTTATTTTCAGGAATGTATATACTACTCCGCTTCAGATTGTCAATAAGGTACAGATCATATGGACTGAGGGACCCAAGCATTTCAGGAAGGAAAAGTCTTGTATTATTCAGCAACCTGCTTTTCTACATGACATGTCTATAGGATACTTTGATGGGGCCTCTCAGGATGGAGGTACCAAATGTGGAGTAGGGGCTATACTCATATCGCCTCAGCTGGGCAGATTTAACATAAAATGGAACTGTGGATTTGGTACCAACACACGGTCTGAATTACTGGCATTGTGGAGTATTCTTCACTTTTCTATATCTATGGGCATAGATGCAATTCAAATTGCTGGTGACTCCTGGGTTATTGTTGACTGGTTTAAAGGCATTATCCATTTGGAAGCGGTTCTCCTTACCTATTGGATGGATCGTATTTTGCAGCTGAAGAATCAATTCTTGGAGATCAGCATCCAGCATGTATATAGGGAGATCAATTATGATGCTGATCTATTATCTAAACATGCATTAGCGGGGCCGGTTGGGCATTTTTTGGTGGCCCGTGGGGATGGTCGTGATCCATCTGCTTTTTCCTTTTTTGGTACTTTTTAGTTTTTTGGCATAACTGTATGAACGCATAAGATTGTTATATCTTATGGTTCATAATGGGTTGACAAATCTGTGAGGTATTATGTAATGGATATTACATAATTAGCCATGGTTGGATACATGTTGGGTGATGACAGAGTATATTGAAAACTGGGTGTTTTTAGGTAGAAGTCAGAAACTTTATGTTTAGTGGATGTAAATACTGTTATGGACTGGTGATGACATGTCTTCATTTTGTAATTATTTGGTGATACCTTTTTTATATATCAAATATATAAGATCTTTTTTTTATGAAAAAAAAAGGTCGTGATCAATTGATGATGCAATACTCACTACTCGGTTGAACAAAGAAAATCATAGTATTTTTTTTATGGCACTAGTCCATTTTTTTTAGTCATAGCTAGATGATCCGTTTATTCAGCATTGAGAATCAAGGGTACCTCAAACCCCTCAGAATGGATCCCACGGTGTATTCCTCTCAACCATAAGTACCGTTGCACCACTTCATTTGGGTCTTGAGTAGAAGTCCATTTTATTTTTATAGATAACATATAATTGTCAATCTATCTACAATTTTTATTTTTATAGATTGTAAATTATTTAAATTTTAGATTTATTGTAATGTCTCCGATCCTTGAGATATGGTTAAAGGTGCTAAAATTAATACTAACTTAAGTTTAAGCACAACATATATAAATAAATTACTATTAAACTAACTAACCATTCACCCAAATAACTACAAATTTTAACTCTAGAGATTGAATTATAACTAATGTTGCGACACTTGATTATTTAATTACGACACATAATTAAATAATTACGACACTTGATTATTTAATTATGACACATAATTAAATAATTAATTGTAACATTCAATTAATAATTTCCAAAGTGTGAGCTAAGAGTCGTAATTGCAACAAGAACATGAATAATACATGATAAGCATCATCTTTGGTGTGAATGACTAATTTATGTACTTTTGGTTTCTTTGATAGCATAGTTTATAAATAATCAAGTATTGATGTCATTGATTATTGCAAATTAATCTATTTTTCAGTGTTGTTATATGTGTGTTGTTAGCGAGGATAAAAAGTAAGGAAAACAACATTTCATGGAACAACCATAGGCTACAATCTATAGCCACACCGAAACCATAGCAAACAAAGAACACTAGTTGCAACTACAACCCTCAAAATCAACTCCTGATGGTTGTCCCCTACAGTCATCTATCATTAATAAAAAACATATCATATGGCTTCCAGCCTCCATCCATCAATTACTTTTACATCTAGAATACATCACTCATCCTCATATATGCAGCTAAGAACAAATATGTAAACAAAACATTTACAATCAAATGGCAGGTGCGTTCATCTTGGCACCTGAATACTGTTGAACCAAAACAAACATATCTTGGTCATTCGGAAATATTTTTGAATGAAACGAAAGGTGTTTTTCACTGGAAACACTGTTTTGGACACAATGTAATAGGTATCACAACACATAAATGAGAATAGATGGACAAACCAAATCATTTTGTTGTTCCTCTCTCAATATAATAGAGCCAAAATCACAATTTCTGACTAAGAAGAAGAAGAATAGAAAGAAGGTAACGAGGACGAAAACTCAATTCCATATTATATAAAATTCATCCTTCCTACATGAAGAGATTTAAATTAAATACATGAACACTCAAATAACCAATCATCCACCATTGCACATATACCAAATAAAATAATGTAATGAAAACTTAACATAAGAGAAATACATCTCTCAAAATATGGGAAACTACTTGTAGCAGGATGACTTTCGTACCAACCATAGACACCGTCAAGCCTTCCCCACTTGAACAAGTCACCCATGAAATGAGACCATGGATCCATAGGTAGATTAACACTTAGTCTAGCAACTCTCAAAACTACCTCTTATGAGAACCACAATGCTTCCCACTACTATTTTCATGTTTGTCTCCACTGCCTATGGGATATGACTTACCTCAACATTCCCATTTCCTAGCTTCATGTGTGAGAACTTGGACTAGTAGAATGATAGAATGGAAGCAAAGGGAAAAAAACTAGAGTAACTATAAGTCTCAATACACTCACAATACTACCAACATTCCCAACATGGATAGATAGCACAAGTCACATGGTCCAAATCTCAAGATTAACTTCAACAAGGAGAGAGCACATGCATTTATAGCACAATGATGCCAACTCTAACCTAAAGGGATCAAATCAAATTAGACAGAGGTAAAGTTTAAGCTTCATCATGGATACTTAACTTGAATTAGTGGATTGATGGCTTAGCAAAAAGATTCACTTTCCCAAATTAGCACCATGAGGAGGAGTTACCAAAAACTAAGGAGTGGAGCCATGAAGAGAACATGGAGGCACGCTAATGCATAAAGTGGGTTGCAAAACATCAAGGAGGGGTAAATATGTGAGAGAGGGCATCCAATAGGATCATAAATATCATGGAAGCACAAAAATAGGATCATCAATGCATAGTGTAAGATTGAAAGATATAAAATAGTTTACAACCCTTAAAAACTAGGAAAAGGGCTCATAAAGTACCAAAAAACACATAAATGTGAGGGAATATCTTCCCAAGGAGGGTTCACTAGGAAATATGGGCACACTAAGGTGTATTAACTCCATAATCCATAAATATTGAGAATAGAGTCTGTTGTACAAGGTTTGGGTGAACAACATTATTAATGTCACCAAGGTGAAAATATGAATTTGGATGGACAAACTTAAGCCAACAAAAAGTTATCAAGTGATAGGGATGTCCCCATTCCTCCTCACTTGGTGGAACCCATGGTCCCCCATACTCTTCTAGTTTCCTTTGTTGAGCCAGTTGTTTATTTAATCAATAGTAACAACATTCAAAGATAGTAAAGATGCTAGTAATAACATTAATTTGTTAATAATAGTACCAACGTCCAATGTCACGTTATCAAACAATAATCATAAGAACTTAATAACATTAATCATGCAAGGGAGCATAATTCCACAATCATATAGAATATCATAAGTCCATAATGCAAAAGAGCATAAGTCACATGAAATATCATAAGTCTGAGGCATAACAATTGGGGTATTACATCCTTGTCCCCCTTGAACAATGAATCGTCCTCGATGCATATTATATGCATGCCACAAAATTTCAAACTATATGACACTACTACATATGGCTCAAAAGTCCCATGATAGTTTTCCATGAATAAGTTAAAATCAAATTTTTCATGGAAAAACAGTTTAAAATTTTGGAAAAAAATGAAAATCTCCCCGACGATTGTCGCTATACAAACGCATAGTCCATAACATTGCTATAGTGACAGACGTTCGTCGCTATGGAGACATATATTACATTCGTCGTTAGAGAAACAAATGTTGAGGAAAATTAATTCATAAATACACAAATCAAAACATATTTTGGGGTGGGGGAGAAAAGGGATCTCCATGTTATTAAAATCAAAATATGAAATAAACAATATAGCAATATACTTGATCTTTTTCAATGGCACCTTCTTCACTAGAATGCAGGTTTCTCCAGCCTAGATTACTCATGGACTACTATTCCACTCCAAGTTGATCATAAAGGGAATGGGAATGACTACTTTTTCTTTTGGAATTCAATATGTTTAACAATTTATTGGGTACTAATACAAATTGAGGATGATGAGGAGTATGGGTATGATGACAAAGATGGTGATGTTGATTAGGAAAAGGGTGATGACGTTTATGATGAGGATCATGGCGAAGATATTGATAATTATGAAGATGATGAAGATGACGATGAGGATGAGGTTGATGAGGATGATGATGAGGATGAGGATGAGGATGAGGATGAATATGATGATGATGATGATGATGATGATGAGGAAGAGGGTGATGAGGCTGATGATGAGGATCATGATGAAGATGGTGATGATTATGAAGATGATGAATATGACGTTGATGATGCGGATGCTGATGCTACTGATGATGAGGATGAGTATGATTATGAAGATGATGATGATGATGACAGTGATTATTATGATGATTAGTGTGAAAGGTCTACATCTCAAATATGAGTTCATAAATCCAATGTGAGGTAATAATGTCAAATCTTAATTCTTTGGGAAAATCCACTATTGTAGCTACAAGAATATAGACTATTAACTCAACACCCTAACACCCTAATACAGTATGATTATTAACTACCCCATTGCTTGATATCATTATTATGAATTTTTCACCTATCAAATTTGTAATTTGAGATGCTTAACCTCTTTTTAGTCTCCATGTTGAGTTGTAGAATCCTTCTTACATATTAAAAAAATAAAATTTACTCAATATGACCTCAATATTCCCTCAAGATACAAAAATATAGTCATGGCTAACTCATCGTTGATGAATGGATAACAAATAGTTCAAGGTAGATAACTAGAAGAATGTGAGATAATAAAAAAAGAATATAAACAATATCTGTAAGTTGATAAATGGATAACAGTAAGAATGTCAGTGGTAACATGTAGCTAGGCATAGATAACTCAAAGTTGAACCCGTTTACCTAGAAGTATATGTGGAATGAAAAAATAATTCAAACTCTCTATCTACATGATCCAACCACAAACTATGTGTGTGCTAATAATAAATCTATTAAAAATTTTAAGAAAAGTTTAATAAGAATATTTTATTTTTAAAATAAAGCTTTAAGTAAATATGAATTTAGTTTGGATATATATATCCTAATTGGTTAGGATTTCAACCTATAACCTACAAAATCTCTCATAGATTTGAACTTATAATATCTAAAACCTCATATAATTTTTCCCTATAACTTCTTAAAAAAACATATGTTTTTAATTATTAAACCCCACTTACCTAATATATTAAATTACAAATAAATGAGTTTAAATGATTTGAAATTTGAGAAATGAAACCTGCAACTTTGCCACGTCAAGGTGCATATTAGTTGATACCCATTTTTGACAATGAAGCAAAACTCAGTGAGGTACATATTAGGCGATACCCATTTGTGACAGTGAAACAAATATTGGCGTCATTTCTTCACGAATCCAAATACGGGAGGGACTAAGGTAGTGTAGGACTAAAACATGACTAAATTGAAAATTGATAAGTGGAAATGGCCTCGGAAGAAAAGGGTTCAGGAAACATCTTTAAACCTTACAATATTAAACACATTTTACCAAGACACAAGTGGGAAATATCAAGCGTCAAATTTTCTGCGGATAAACCATGAGAATATGGTCTGCAGGCAACAGAAGTGTGAAGAAGGAGCTCCATGGTCACACGAAGGGTGTCTTTGATATGGCATGTATGTCGGATTCCCATTACATTTTTTCTACCTCCGATGAAAAAACCCTGCTCATATGGTACGCCCACACAAGTGATTGCATCAAAACATTAAAGGGACACACTAATTATGTGTTATGTGTTAATTTCAATCCCCAGTCAAATATTATAGTTTCTTTATCCTTTGAAAAACTATGAGGATTTGGGATTTGAGGACAATGAAATGCTTGAAGGTTTTTCCTTCCCACTCAAACCCCATGGTGGTTGTTCACTTCAACTAGGATGGGTCATTGATATTTTCCAGCAGTTATGATGAGCTCTACAGGATTTGGGATTTTGCCACCGGCCATTGCTTGAAGGCGCTCATCGATGACGAGCACCCCCCGTTTCATTTGTCAATTTTTCTCCAAATGACAACTTTATTCTGGATGGAACACTTGACAATACATTGGTATGTTTAAACCCTAAACCCTTAACCCCAGGGAAACATTAAGGTTTTCATGAAAAACGTGTGAGTTTTATTTGAAAGTTAGTAGTTTTCGATTAATTGGTGGCAGGAGTTTTCCTCCCAATCCATAACATTGGACTCAGTTTCAATAGAATTGTGTCTAAGAGTTAGAATGGTTTGCAAGTAATCTATTCTGCTGCATTTTTTAACCACGGAATCATTGTCTTCTGGATAAAGTTTATGGTAGGAATGTTTTACACAGACACCTCCAGCAGCCAACCGACAAAATTAATTGGAATTTTGTGCCTTTATGTTTGTAGCAGCCAATGAAGGGAAAATTAACCATTGAATTCTAATTCATTTTAATGTTTTATAATGTTTATATCAAATTAGGATTCATTTCTCACATGCCTGCACATTCTGTGTAGTTACAGTGAAATAGTTTGTCATCTCTTATAAATAGAGAATCTCAATGTGCTAGGAAAGTTCATGATAGGAATGCCATACATCAAATATTATGAGGATAGGTTAGTTTTCACTTTGTTATTCTGTAGTAAAATCAGAAATTTGAATGGATCTCTAGGAACAAATGTGTTAAATATAACATACTTATATTTTTATGTAGCAGTGTTGATAGATTCTCATAATCATCGTCGCCAGAGCCGACCGAGTCAAAAATAGATGTAATCAGGATGACCTAGTTTGACTCATCCAAGTCTGACTAAAACCAGCTACTCAATTTAGTCCGACAAAAATGTGGAGCCATTTTTCTATTTTTAAGCGTTGTCAATTATGTACATTGGTTAAAAATGTCTAGTGCCAATTAATCAACAAGATAAAGTCATGAATGATCCATTGCATATTATTGGATATGCGTCACTATTATGATTGCTATTGGTAACTTGGTTCATTCCTATCAGATTTGATAAGAAATTTAGGAATTTAGTAAATACGGCTTCCTAGATTGAGAGAAGGGTTACTACAAGTTTTCACATAAAAAGTGGATTTACTTTTCTAAACACATTTTGGCATTGTTGCAGAGAATATTGCATTGTCATTTAAATGAAACTTGATATAATCAATTGATGTTCTAATATTTTGCATCATAAAGTAATGGATATCTCATCCCGAGAGAGGATATATATGCCTAGTTTCCTTTAGTATATTTTCTTATCTAGCTCCCTTTATTTATGGCCATCGAGTTGATTTCTTTAACATGATTTGAGGTTTCTCACCAGTTGAGACTTTTAAGTGTTTATAGTTGTATGTAAACTAATGATATCCAACTACAATATCCAGATTCAAGGAAAAATAGTTTCTTATTGGCCAATTCCAACTAATTAGTACTCGAGATTTGGCACACTACACTAAAACATTTGGATCAACAGGGAGGTCAGTCAATTATTTAGTTTAAATGGTATTCAATTAAAGCATTTGAGTATCTTTTGTAGTGGCCTACAAATACAGTCAAGCTGAGAATAATCTTGTCATTGCAACTATAGTGAAACCAAACCGAATATTTTTAATGTTTTTACCTTATTTGCTTTAGTTTGTAGTAAAAAATATCTTTTTTATACCAATTAAAAAGTGACAAAATAGTTGTATTCAGAGGCCAATTGTATTCTTTGAAATATTCCCTTCAACCTGTAAACATGGAACGAGTTACCAGATCTTTAGACATTCTGAAAAATATCAAACATATTTCCTTCTAGAAAGAGCTAACACTTTACCCTAGGATTAGTCGGTAACAAGGTTGTTGCAAATTTTTGGAGCAGTCTAAACCCTTGTTTCCCGAGGGCATGATGGATGGCGATACGGATTTGAATTTTTGAACCATACCACCATTATTTCTCACCCTTCTTATAGAAAGTTTAGCAGGAATATCAAATATTTGAAGTACTCTTACACTTTTTGTAAGAGTACAAGTCCCCTTATGGAGCTATATGTTTCCACCAAAGATTGCAAGCCCATTTTGGCACTTTTGGAAGTTCCATTTAAAAGTATCATGATGCATATTAGGGCCAACGGGTTACTTCCAACTGTTTGGTGTATGTTCAGTAGGAGATGTTTTCTTCAAGGCTGTTTGGTACCTTTAAAATTCTAGACTTCCAAGTGATTGTCAATAGCACTAAATTTTATTACGTGTATTCCATTTCTTAGAATAAATTGCCATGGAGTGTTGTTATGGAAGAAGATTTCCATTGAATGACTTTGTTGAAAATAGCTACAATGACCCATAGAAGAATTTTTCTATTGAATCCTAGAGTGAGAATGTTCAATGCTTAAATGAAAGAAAGCTTGTAGGTGTACTGATTATAGGCACTGTAGAAGCAACTATACTCTAATTAGTAGATTTCCATAATCTCTCATGGCTACCACTTCAAAATAAAGCTTTACTGCTGCATTTACTTTGATATTTGTCCCTAAGATTGGTGATAAAACACTATTTATCCCTGCATCAGTGGAAACTTAATATTCAAGACTCAGGATTGGTTCTTGCTTATCCTTGGGAACATTTTCATTGCTGGAAAAAATATCTGAAGACTTTTAAGTTTTTGTTTGTAGATCAGAATCTATGCATATATAGGATTAGTGTTAATATGGAAGGGTTTGTTGGCAGTATAACCCTGCAATATGATTAAGATAGAAACCTTAGATTATAAAGATAAGAAAAAAGGGCCCTACTTTCCTCTAATGGACAAACATTAATGACGATAGTTGTGTTAAGAAGGTGAACTTTGGAGAATATGTTGGTCTAGTTTTGCTTCAGTCATGGTTACAATAGCTTTGCTAGATTCCATGAACAACTTATATCCAGAATAGCGCCAATAGGGACTTTTGATCGAGGAGCTACCTAAGGACAATAAATATCTAGCATCTAACTCTAAAACTACCAACACATAACCCATCATTGAAAACCCATATGATGAGCCTATTCGAGGTGATCTAGAGCATGAATCAAGAAGTATTAGATAACAGTTCCACCCCATTTTACATCTCAGGCATTCAAATATGATAAATCTTCAATCACTAGGATTGAGGTTGTCTATTATACATGTTCATCTAAAGGGATAATTAATCGAATGGAATAATCTTATGGGATTTGATCTAATAGTTACTGCTTGATCCCTCCTTACGAGTGAGAAATTAAGAAAACAGTAAGGTATGGGAGATTCTCTCTATTATCATGGAGTAAATTCTGAAAATGGAAGGAATGATGTTAGGTTCTTTAAGAAATAAGTATGTTAGAGAGACAGATGAAATGTTGGAGTTTGAGATGAGAATATTGATTATACTACAACAATTAACAATACCAATGGAGAGGTTGACATGGATCTTCTGAAGAAACAAACCTTGTACAAAGGTGGTAATTCAGTCTCTTATGTATCTTCTTTTCTTTTATGAATTAAATGGTTTTTTCTAGAGGTTTTTATGTTCTTTCAATTGTATATCTATGGTGTGTATTTCCATTTCCAAACTCCTGATCAACTGATTATAGGAATATATGATACCATGAAGATAACCTAATTCGACTATTAGCTTTGAATTCCAACCAAATACAATGGATTTATAAGAAAATCATGTAGTTTAATATATATCACCAGTCATGACATGTTGTGTTTAAAATTTCTTGCAAGAGAACTACACTTGAGTAGCTAACAAAATTTTGGCACGCTTGTCAAATGAATTGACATTCAAACTTATGTGTTCCATAATATGAAATGCTCTCTTGCATTAAATTTTGCAACTCAAAGACTACTTTTCTAGTCCAAGGTGGAAATGGTGATTTTACACAAATATCCAATGATTAGATGTGGAATCCTTGGATGTGACTTAGTAAGGGAATACCTGAAAGCAATGATTTTATTGAATCCCTCGTGTTTTCTTCTTGTGACTATTTTGGAACCTTTATTTGCATAACTAGAGTGTTAAGAATCTTTCTAATTTGCTTGCACAATTTTATATACATTTTAAGTTCCTTGTTGTGATTTAGACATTGGATTAGGGTATTTTTTAAGGAATTCTAATATTATACTCAAGTGTAGTATTCTAGGCGATTGTTTTGGATTGAAAAAAAACATGTTTAAAGATAGGTAGGTGAATATTAAATATGAAACATAAATTTAACACTAAAATGTGTAAATTTTGGCTAATATTATGATAAAAAAACATATTTTATGTAAATATATGCGATATTAAACACTAAAAATGACCATATAGCGAATTTATATTTTGAAAAAAAACCCAAAAAATACCCAATTGGTGAAATCTTGCCCCTAAAAATTACCCTTCATGGGATCAATAAATGTGATATTTTTTCTATTACATTTTACTGCAATTCTTGACAATCCATGCATTTAGGGTTGACTATTCGAAAACTAGTTTTTTACTACTAGTCTTCTCTTGTATTTCTCTCTTTGTAGACATGGCTAAGAGATGTGAACATAAACTTATTTTTGCCGAAGCTAACCTCTTCCATAACATATTGGAGTGCTACATCTTGAAAATTCCTAATTATTTATCATCCTATATATATAACTCAAGGGTCTTGACGTTAGAAATTTTAACATTACAGATTTGGGATCTCAAAAAGTGATACCAATACAACAAGTGAAGAGAATCCTAGAAAATCATTTGCAAGAACTTGAAAATTTTGGAAATGGAATAATTTCAATTTATGTACATGTTGTAAAAAGTAACGATTATATCAGTATTATCTTTATATGATCATTCTATATTTACTTTAGTTTTTCCTTTTGGGTGCTTTATGCACTTTATGAGAATCCAATAATCTTGGTTTTGTTTTTCTTATCATTTATAAGAATACTAACCTTCTAGTTACTTTCATATTTCATTCTATCTTTTGCATATTCAAGTTTCTCTTTTATTTTCCCTTGTTTTTTATCCTTCAACTTAGAGAGGGAATTTATATTAAAAGAGAACAAATGATTTATGTTGCACATATATTCTCATTCTGCTAAAACTTAAAGAAAAAATACAGTTCTCATCCTAGATTTTGATTGCTTTATTAACATATACAAATAAGGGTGAAAATTGAAACAAAATACAACTTTGAAAAATATCCTGTATTGAATGAACACATCATTTTCTTTTGTGGTGGTTAGTTCTAAATTTCTACTAGGAAACCACCTCAAAGTTGAAACTATATGTTTAAATCAATGTCTACTTAACCTAAAGTTTCTCTATTAATTTCGTTGAACAATGGAATTCAAGTTCCAAATGTGTGCATTGTCAATGTTACATGATCATATATAAGTATGCTTTCTAAGAACTTCTTATGGTCATTGAAATATTATCTTCATTGTTTTCTTTCTAAAAATTAATGCATTTTGGTACCTATCAATTCTTTTCCTTTTCGAAGAGAGATAAACCCTCTGGAACATGCTTTATAGGGTAAAATATTTTAAGGTTCTAAACATTTCAGTGTTTTCTATCCAAGGTTCACAAGCTACCTTGAAATTATTTTCTTAACATCTAGTGATGCTGCAAAACTATGCAGTGTTTGATGGAAAATGTCCACCCATAATCTTTGTTTGCTTTAAGTGGAGGCAAATTGATCCCTAATATGCTAAAAATAGTATATGGCATGTTTAGTAGGACGCCACTGTAAGAGATCCAAAATATGATGAAAATGCCAAGAACCCTACCAAGAAAAAATGAAGCTTCTTCATTTACAATTGATGAAATCATAAATGGACATTCAGTTATTGTTTCTTTACAAACTATTTCTGTAAATAATGACATTTTTGAAGAAAATCATAATAGAGTTGGGGTGTCATCTATGGATTTGAGTTCTGGTGCATCCTTCTTGATCATGTCAAACTTTCATATAGAAATGCAGAAGCAAGTGAGAAATCAAATGAACAATCCATCCACTAGACAGGTATATTGGATTTCATTTTGTTTGAATTACTTGAGCATATACAGTTAGCATTTAATTGTATTGTAAATTACAAAAGTAAATATGTATGTGATAGGTTACATAGATTGTGTATTTTGAATCTATTCTTTTTTTTAGTAGAGTGCTTTCTTTAACTAGTAAAATATTCAAATTATGTATATATATTGCATTTAAAAAAAAAGGTGAGCCACAAAGGTATCCTCCACAAGTGAAGTGAATTGAGAAGTCAAAATTTCCCTATCTTGTACTACAAAACCAGATAGGATTAGTAGGTGATCCAATACATTTAAAATCCATTAAAATCATGATGGCTAGTCAACACCGTCAGAAGAGTCCAAACAACTAGAACATAAGTTAAGCTGCTATATGAATCATGCTCACATTGGGTAGAGGGTTACCGTGCTACTTGGGTAGTAGGTGTAGAATCTAACAATGGGCGGTAGGTGTAGAATCTAACAAAAGGAGATGTGGAAGGCATTAATTAAATTATGGTTATATGATTTCCTTTTAATAGTAGGGTAGATAATAAAAAATATATTGTTGAATAAGGAGACAAATAAAGACTTGATCATACCCTTTTTGAGTCGCCTATAAGAGGAAGTGTATTATATGTTGTATTGGTACTTTTCAATATTTACATAATATGGGTGTTACTATTTCCAGGAGTATTCTATTTCCAGAAGGGATGATTTTCTTAATGGACATCATACCCACCTTGGTCAAGATGAAGTATGAAGACCATGAGTTGCTGCTACTAAAGGACGTAGCAAATGAACCTTATCAATCAGTAACTACGATACCTAGTGCACCTATTCTGCGGATTCCTCACCCATGGGCACAGGGATTGGACAGGTCTGCGTTGTTGGGGCTCATTAACATGCCTCATTTTGGTATATTGAACGAAGCAAATGCATGTGTCAAATAGCTATTGGCATGCTTTCATGGTGGGACGCTCTAGTTGAACGACCCTATTTCGGTCACGGTTGACCTAATTGCCGACATTACGGGGTTACCAAAGGCTGATGAAGATCCAATGTATTATTTCAGAGGGTGACATAATGACAAAAAGATTTCCCAATAGTTGAAGGAGAGATTTGGATTGTAGTGCAATGGTCGTGCCTATCGCATCGACAGTATTTATGAGTGATCAGTGCGTATTAGGGTGCACATTTTGGCCAGCGAGATCGTCTAGAAGAATCATCCTATCCAGTGCAATTCAGTTGTGGTTTCATGTGCGCAAAAATGCATCGAAGGGGTGCAAATGAACTGGTCCCTTTTTTGGTTAAACTAATTGTTAGAAGATGTTTTCGCCGCTCAAGCCGAGGAACGCAGTTTTTCCTATAGCTAGTTGTTAATCTCATTTCCTTAGTCACATGGATGGAGCGGGAGGACTACCAACCGATGTCAGTCGCTATGGAAAAGTTGTGCAAAGGTGCACGGTATCAGAACTTATGGTGGGTCGTGGAACCCAGTCGACAGCAGGACTATGCGATCCATTTTTAGGTCTATTGGGAAGCACTGCAGACTATGGCCATCAAGGTTCCCTGCTTATCCAATGTCGCTGCATCCAAATATCAAAGGATCATTCGGTTCGATATCAATCCTCATTCCATTTATATCTAGGTGTGAAGGGATCCCGACAAACAATGATTTCCTATTGCCTACAAAATCACAGATGCAAAATTGGAGGTCGTTGTTCAAGATTGGCCAGCTGACTGGCGTGAACCTATGAGCGCAGAGGAGATCTCTACAGGGCCACCAATAGATGCCCCTGATGAGCTAGTCCAAGAAGGGAAAGCTCTCCATGACTCCGATGGAAATTCATCGACAGAATCTGATCTAGAAGCCCGACGCATGTTTGAGGAGTTACGTACTAAAATATGTATGGGAGTCGACGCAGGTAGCAAATCCCACTCAATGATGGAGAACCAACTGAAATGGCTCATCAAATCTTTCACCAATGAATATGATTTTGTGGCATAAGTTATGCATCTATCCAATCAAGAAGGGTTCACCGTAGTAATCCTTAAGCTAGATTTTATTTTTTCTGTTGTTTCAATAGCGACACCACAAAAGGTTGTGATGCGGGATTTCCCGCCAATTAGCATTGAGTCATGGGATAGGAATGTTCAAGTTCCCCCAAATGTAATCGACATGGGAAGTAAAGAAGTGAAATCACTACTATAGCAATTGTAGAGCATTGCTGTCAATCTCAACAAGTTACCTGCCCAAGTTTTAGTGCAGCTGCAGCAGGGTGTCGGACAGGAGTTGGCTAATAGGCAGAAGGAGCTTAGTGATGGGTATGTGCAGTCACAGGGCTCTACTAAAAAGTTGTAGGAGGAATATGAAGAGCTATGGAAGATAAAAGAGCAGTTTACAGAAGAAAAGGCGCAGGAGATCGCTGCATTGAAGCAAACCCAGAAGGAGCTGCAGTGAAAAGCCACCGACGAAATCACTGAGTTGAAGAAGGAGAAAGAACGCCTCATTATTGAGAAAGAAAATCTATGTGATAGTTGTGGCGAGTTTGAGCAAGCTATTGACAAGGCTTGTCAACACATCTATGAAAGCAAGGAGAAACTCACTACTGTCGCCAAAGCCAAGTGAATTGGGGAGGTGATTCCTAGCTCCAGTTAACTAATAATCTGTTGAATTCTCTTTTTTACCCCGACATGCCTTCTGAGCAGATTTTCAAATGGAATAATACAATCAAGGATTTTGCGGCCCAGTTTGAAACTATGTAGTAGGAGGCGAAGATAGTCACTGATAAAATGACACAGCTCTGGCAAAGTGTCCTTTAGGATGACCAACTAGAATAGTTGACCACACAAGCGTGGGAAGCTCAAGCTCAGTTGATGACCCTGAAGATGCCGTTGTGAACAATGCCTCTCATGGTTCAGATTACGTGCTCCAAAGAGTTGAAGGACCTACAGCAGTGAGCCTCCCAACCCCAAGAATGTTAGCACAAGCGCAGCACCCAACTGGATGAATTCTAGGACCTTGGCGAGCAATTGGCCATGAAAGTAGTCGCTGTGCTGCAAGAGGTACAATAAGGTAGGAAGATGGTGGATGGAAAGGCCGTGGAGGAGCACCCACTAAAGTAAGACCTGCTGAATTATCAAGACATAGTTGAACAAGTTCAACTCCAGGTTTGAGAGATCTTGCAGCAGTTCGAGGACTTTAAGACCAAGGTGATGGAGTACACCCTGTCTACCTGTCATGGCTCAAGGACGAGCCACAAGACTGTGTTGGGGACCTATTGGCAGGGGTATTGGGTAAGTGAGTTGCACATCACCACGGAGGCTGCACAAGCTCACACGCCACCACGAAAGACCACAACAGCACGATAAGCGAAAGAATAACCATTTTTGGAATTCTTTAAGCAATTTTGTACTGATTGACCACATTTTGTGGATATAGGTCACTATTTTGTTAGAAGTTAGTTAGAAGTGGACCTTGGATGTAAATGTGCAAGCCTATGTATAGAGTTAGAATTGCAATTGTAAATTAGTATCATTAATGAGAAAGATTAATCGATCAATCCATTTTGTGATCTAAGGTGTGGCCTTGTCACTTCATTTTGTGCTTAAGCAGTTTTGGCTCTGTCTGTGTCGACCAGCTATTGAATCTTGGGTTGTGATCATTCTCCTACTGTGGAAAAGTATTGTATGAGTTGGATCTATTGTGCAAAAGTAATATGACATGACGAATATTCCCCTGAGTGATCTTGTTTTTTATTTTAGTTCTGTCTTTATGCTCTGCAATGACAATGATGGATGTTTACTGTATCTGTTATATGAATGAATTTTGCTGCTGCAATGAATGAAGTAATGCGATCCGTTAGCGATATACTAGTTATGCAAATAGATCTGTGATGAATGATGCGATTCTGATAAAATTTTCTCTAAAGTATCTGTTGATTATGAATTTTAGTCATTGATGCCATACCCTCCCTTCCTACTGCCAGAAACTTGGCTCCAACAGCTCTCCCTTGACATCTCGGGTGATACTTCATCCGCTATGCGGGTGTTTCTGAGCGAGGTCAAAACTGTTTGGGCCAGTGCTTAGGGAGATTGCACTGGTTGGGAATCGATAGAGTGGGAACCCCTGTTGATGAGGCTTTGTTGGTGGGTTGCACCAATAGAGCACCATATATTTCTGCACCTTGGATAGCCTCACATACCCATGTTGGTTTTCTCTTGTAAGAATTCTTCTCATGGGGTGGATCTATTGGTTCTTAAGGTTATTCCATTTCTTAATATTCTTCTGGATTTGCTTCAATCATTGTTGTTTCTCAGATCCTAGGTACTTTTGTTTCTTTAAGATATTCCACAGGTCTCTTTCTGAATTTGTTGTAAGTTGAGTCTTTGTCAAATGTCACATCCCTACTGATGTCGATCTTCTTGAATCCTAGGAAATATATTATGTAATCCTTTGATATTTCACTATATCCCACAAATATACCCTTCTTTCCTTAAGGATCTAACTTCATCCTCTTTTCTTTCAGAATGTGTATGTACACCGGGAAGCCAAATACTTTGAGATGGCTAAATTCTAGTTTCTTTCCAAAGAATAATTCTTCTGGTGTCTTATTCTCAAGTACTCTATGCGGAGTATGATTCTGTACAAACACAGTTATCCTAGTAGTTTCTTCCCATAGATGCATAGGAAGATCCTGATAATGAAGCATTGCCTTTGTTGCTTCCATAATTGTTATATTCTTCCTTTCTGCAACTCCATTCTGTTGTGGATTATATGGAGTGGTCAACTCCCTCTTAATCCATGACTCTCTGCATAATTCCTCGAATTCATCTAATGTGAATTCTTCGCCATTTTCTCATCAAAAGGTATTGATTTTATTTTATGTGTGGTTCTTAATCAAGGCTTTGAATTCCTTGAAATTACTAAATAATTCATCCTTTCTTTTCAAGAAATATATCCATGTATTCCTAATAAATTCATCAATGAAAGAAACATAATATACATACCCACTCAATGAACTGGATGACATCAGACTGCATACATCGTAGTGGATGATTTCCAAGATTCCTTTTGCCTTGCTCTCGCTACTTGGAAATGTCTTCTTTGTGTTCTTTCCCTTCACACATCCTTTGCAAACTCCTTCATGTTGTTCCTTTGTTTCTGGAATACCTTCAACAACTTTTCTTGCAAGTGGTAGTGCCCTATAATGCACATGTGCAAGCCTTCTATGCCAAAGTTCACTTGGTTGTACTAATCATGGACCAAAGCTTGTTTTGGTTGGCCATTTAATTTGTATAATCCTCCCTCTTTCTCTCCAATAACTACTGCATCATCTATGGTATTTCCCTTTGAACACATAAATACTTGGCCATCTACAAATGCAACCCTCATACCTTTTTCATCCAATGTAGATATGGAGAGAAGATTCTTCTTTAGTCCTGGTACAAACAAGACATACTTCATCTTCATATATTTTATAGATTCTAGCTTATAGGAAGCTTCACCACTTCCTTTTATGGGATACTGGTAGCCATCCCCAAGTTTGACTTTGTGGGGTGACTCATGTTTGGATAGATTGACAAAGGATTCTTTAAATCCTGTCATATGCTTGGAAGCCCCACTATCTATGAGCCAATCATTTCTTCCATGTGTAACAGTTCCCGTGAGGGAAGAAATCAAAACATACTCTTCATCTCTTGAAGAATATTTGATTTCTTCTGTTACTCTCTTCCTTGGAGGTTCATCATCCTCTGCAGTGTGAGCATGATGTCTTCTTTTGTTGTTCTTCTTAGGGGAGCCACCTCTATTTCCAAGACAATTTTTGGTGATGTGTCCTTTCTCATCACATGTATAGCATTTGACACTAGATAGATCTCTTCTAGGGTTATTTTTCTAACTCTAGTGTGAATGCTTACCTTTCTTGGGAGGGATGACAGTGGTCCCTTTTGATTTTCCTGGTCTATGTTGTGAGAGATTGATCTTCATTTCACATCATTTCTTCTCAATATTCTTCTTGTGATCATTCCTCCCACAGCCTACTGAAAGTGATTAAATTTCTTCTAGCACAAATCCCTTGAATGAAGGAGTCCCATGACCTAGGGAGACCATTCAAGTTGGTCATCACAATTTATGTATTCTCTACTTCTTCTTCTATAGCTTCAAATTGTTCTTTGATTTGAGAGACACTTTTAAATTATGACTGTATGGTCTCTACATTCTAGATCTTTACATTCTTCAACTGATTTCATAAAGTCATATTCTGATTTATATTCTTCCCTTCAAATATCTTGGTCAAAGAATCAAACATCTATTTAGGTGTCTTTAGGGAAGAAACATGTGGTATAACATGATCCTTGATAGAATCAGCAATGATGCTCTTGGCCTTGACCAAGTTATTCTTATGTAAGGCCTTAGCCTCATTTCCCTCTAGAACTGGAACCTCTCCACTTATGTAGGTGTCTAGTTCATTTTATTGAAGAACAAGTGATATCCTATCCTTCCATGCTCGAAATTTATCAGCTCCTTCAAGCTTTTCTTTAAGCTTGGTGTGATGAGACATATTTAATGAGAACCTCAAATGGAAATACACGAGATTTATATCTTACCAATTTGAGATGCCCGAACTGGATCTAAAGTTGATATTTTGCAGTGTTGATTTTTTGGTCCAAGGTCAAACTAGGGATTGACTTTCCCGAAGTTCTACCCAACCAAAAACTTTGATCTTGGTCTCTAAATTTCAATTTTTAGGAGGAGAGAAATCCTATCCTGGGCTCACTCAAAAAATTCCCCTTCTATGAAAATCCGTAATTTCCTGCTGTAGTGACAGGTCAAAAACTAAAAATGCCCGAAATCATATTCTACTTCGATAGGAAGATGCACCCTTCAATGGAGAGTTATCCTAGCCTCCTTTTGCTAATTATATGTGGAGAGAAACCCAAAAATTAAGAATCCCTATCTTCTGCAACTGCACAATGTCTTCTTCTCAGTTTAGCTCTGATACCATGTTAGATTTTTATCATTTAATCAATATGATCTAGGATATTATCTGAGAGAATAAAATGCAAAACAATAGTCACAAGAGACAAAAGCCAGAACAATTTTTCCTTGGGGAAACCATAAAGGAGAAAAACCTGCAACTTTCTCAGAGATAGAATGAGCACCAATAGCAATAGTAAAACCCAAGAGTACAAAGATGATCTCTAACAGATGTTCTCTCTCTCACTTGTGTGAGCTACTTCTCTCTCACTCATGTGCTACTGTTGAGTGAGTGTGTGTTTCAAATAGAGAGTCTCACTCTCTATTTATACTTGTTTTCCACTTGGCATTTACTCTGCAGGGTCGAATTCTCTAGGAGAGTCTAATAACCCTAAAACTCAACTGTGGGGACTATTTCCCCGAATTACAACAGAGGGTTAACCTCAATGAATTTACATGACTTAATTATATTAATTACTCTCCCAATCAGAGGAACAAACATCTTCGTTGAGGTACAATGAAATAAAATAAGAAATATACAAGTGAATACATTCCGAAGTAACAAATATATCAACAGATGAGAGCTAGGCCTACACCCTACATGAAACAGGGTTGGCTCTATAGAAATTTTCTATGATGGATAGATAGGACAATATGAATATTATGGAAGCAGCTACGATGATGAATTAGTGATGATGACGTGACCAGATGTGTTGATGATTGTGGTGAGAGAATACCTTCCTAGTTAAGAGGGAGTGTTGTTGTATTTGTAACTTCAGAAAAGATTTTGATGTATATTATCATTGTATATTGTTGTACCCCCATTCGATATTTGTTTCCATTATTTCAATATGTCATTATTGTATATGGTGCTTGAGGTACAAATTCCATTGTAATTCAGGGCAATATTCCCTGAGATAAATATAATAAGGTGTATTATTGAGTCTCCCTAGCTGAATTTGACCACGTTAGGGTAAGAGGTCAATGCAATCATGTTTTAGGTCTAGTCACTTGAGGAATATAAATAGGGAGGAACCCTCCTCATTTGAAAAACACACTCACACTCTCTCATGTGTGCTTTAGGAGAGAGAGGATGAGGAGGAAGAGAGAGAGATGTTGGAGACATTTTTTCTTGGATTTTTCCATATTGTGATATTGTCTTAGTGACGGAACTATTCTTAGGAAGTTTGTGGGGTTTTCTCCTTTATGGTTTCCTCAATGAATATCTTTGTGGCTTATGTCTCTTGTGTATCTTATGCATCTTGGATATATGGATGTGCTTATTACTCTTTTAGATAAAGATCATAATTGAATTAATGTAGAAAAACTAACAAGAGGTATCACAATATCCTGAATATATCTAGAATTTATTTTGAAAGAATAAGAGGGTGTTTGGATACCTTCCACATTAGAGGCCACCTGTTATAGGAGTGGATCATAGAATAGAGTTGGATATAAGTACATACCCTATCAAAGTGTATCCTTACAAACATCCAAAAATATTGAAATATGAGACTGAAAGAACTATCAAAGAACTCCTTGACTTCGGATTCATAATACCAAGCTCAAGTCCTTTTTCCTCCTAT
Organism: Pseudotsuga menziesii; assembly: GCA_001517045.1. Lineage (NCBI taxonomy): Eukaryota > Viridiplantae > Streptophyta > Pinopsida > Pinales > Pinaceae > Pseudotsuga > Pseudotsuga menziesii. The sequence continues at coordinate 215,301 of LPNX010882315.1, forward strand.
GTAGTGTTGGTGAAGAAGAAATATGGGACCATGTGCATGTGTATAGATTTACGAGATATGAAAAAAATACAATAAAGAACCGATATCCTATCCCTAGGATTGATGAGATGATGAATGAGTTACATGGAGCTAAGTTTTTTTCCAATATTGATTTCCCTTCTGGTTAGCATCAAATCAGGATGAGAGAAGAATATATTTAGAAAACATCTTTATGATGTCACCATGGGAACTTCAAATTATTGGCCATTCCTTTTAGCTTGATTAATGCACCTACAAAATTCTAATCATGTATGAATAGGATGTTCAACAAGCATATTCATAAGTTTGTTCTTGTTTTTTGTAATGATATCTTGATTTATAGTAGGACTTGGGAGGAGAATTTGCACCATCTAGATGTTGTACTAACAATTTTGGGATATCAATCCTCCATTGCTAATATGCCTAAGTGTGAGTCTGGAATGACCAAGATAATTTATCTTGGTTATGTGATTGGACAAGGAATGAAAGTGCACATGGAAAATATTCTTCCTATATTGGATTGGCCAAGTCCTAAGGATCTCACCAAGTTGAGTGGATTCATTAGATTGTGCACTTACTACCAAATGTTTGTGAAGGGGTTCTTCAAACTTTCATCTCCTTTGACATATGTCACAATAAAGGATCCTTCAATTGGTTAGAAGAAGCAAAGAAGGAATTCAAAATAATGGAGGAGGTAATGAGTAGCTGTCATGTTCTTTGTAGCTTGGAAAAATGCACCTTTTGCGGACAGGAGTTGTTCCTCTAGTCTGAATGGTTCAGATCTAAACAAATAGTTCACTATAGAATTGGAAGACTTTCCCTAGAATGGGTGGAGATATGGAATTAGTGTCTTTGATGGAATAGTGTAGTTGTTTCCTGCAATGATGGCTCTTCACAGATATACCTGCAAGATTACATGAAAACCAGCAAACGAGATAAAAAATCACCAGAATATGATCCATTATTCTATGTCAGTGACTAAGGAATCCAACAATAAAATATATGATAATGACACAACATAATTTATGGGAAAGGAACCAATTTTTCATTAAGATGAAGAAAAAATTTGCAACCTTTTCCTTAGTGTCGATATGCTCCTTCACAATGTCGATATCTTGTCCTCAAAACCTCCTACTTGCTCCCTCTATGCTCACCCTCCTGATTTAGGCCAAAATGTCAATTCAACAGCATAACTTTGCTCCTTCTCAACCATGGATATGAGCCTGCTTTTATAGGCCAAGAGAGGATAGGGATGGTTGATAAAATGATGGGTGAGGTGGATAGGAGATCCCAAAAGGATGGATCTCGAGTCCAGGTGGTATTCAGGTGTAGGGATAAGGGTGCCATGAAGCCTTCCTTCGAGAAGCTTCGTGGGAACCTCTCTTTTTAACTTTTTACCAAGGGATCTCTTCTTGCTCACTATGATAGAGAAATGACAAGGAAGAACCATGCCTTGTACAAGAGATAAAGGCGATGGAATCGCCTATTGTCAAGATGGTAAAGGCGTTGCTAAAGAAGGCACCGCCTATTGACTTAAAGGCAGGAGCAGTGCTGGATTTTCATATGTAGGATTGATATATGAGCTAGTGTTTTAAAACCTCTCTTTTTAACTTTTTACCAAGGGATCTCTTCTTGCTCACTATGACAGAGCAATGACAAGGAAGAACCATGCCTTGTACAAGAGATAAAGGCGATGGAATCGCCTATTGTCAAGATGTTAAAGGCGTTGCTAAAGAAGGCACCGCCTATTGACTTAAAGGCAGGAGCAGTGCTGGATTTTCATATGTAAGATTGATATATGAGCTAGTGTTTTACTTCATAATTTGGGATTTAGGGAAAATACTGATGTTTGGGACCTCATCACATGATGATGATGAGATTTAGGTGTAACAAAATGCCCCCCAAAGCATGAGACTAGAGGGATACGATATGAAAGAGATTTGAAAGAGCAAGTTATCACTTCAAGGAAAAAATAATCTTGATCGGAGATCATCAACCGGGAATCTGCAATACATCAATACTTTTGAATTATGAACAAATGTGTCCTCATCATGGCTGCAGACCAATACAAGACAGATCCAAGAGAGAGATTAACAACCATGGATACTAGAATACAGCGTAGATCCATGTGATAGAGGACTCAAACTTGGGACATAGATACTAGAAATACATTGTAGATCTATGTCAAATGAACACAAATTCGAGCACAGCCACAACCATACAACTGTGGATCCATGCTGGGAATTCATACAATATAATTCCATCTCAACCTAGGGAGAAAGCTATGAGTGCTTTTAACATATACCCAAGATCTTCTTCTCACTTCCACAAAGTACGATTCTATCTATGTGATTACAATGATCTGGAGTCGAACATGGAAGAAACCACTTGATTACTGGTCAACGATGTAAACCGTTAACAAGTGCAAGGAAAATAACCATTAATGTCAATGATTCCCAAGGTACCCTAGTACAATCGACGGAGTGTGAATAGATGATTTGACATCAAACACTCAATCGAATCTATCGATCAAAGGTTAATGATGTGAACCTATGTCGAGAGTGAGAGAATCTGTCATTAAGGCATACAGATATCAAGGTACTAAACTTGTTTCTAAGACTAATTCCTGGGTTATGAGCTCATCTCGATAGGAATAGTCTCGTCGAAGGAGGGCCACGATGAATCCCACATCAACGACACGAAACTCGAAACAAAGTTCTAGAATGTTGTAGATAACATAACCATAGGACTAACTCAAAAGTTGTTTTGACTGTGGAGGTAAAATTTCAAACTTCCCTTTGAACATCGGGTGGCATGACAAAAGACTTGGCAGCATTGAATCAATGAGGTGGAACACAATATGACATTGGACAATGGATTCTTTGAAAGACTCAAAAGAGTGACATGACTCATGAAAGTGGATCTAATCAGAGATAATTTGAATACCCAATTGATTGAATGAAATGCAAACAAGTACCATGTTCAAAGGCGACGACAAACTATTGGCAGGGATTTTGGGCTAAGTGAGTTGCGCAGCACCACAGAGGCTGCACAAGCCAAAGATAGCACGATGGGTGAAAAACAAACCACTTTTGATTATTTAATGGATCTTTTGTATCAGTTGACCACATTTTGTGGATATAGGTCATTAGTGGTTAAATCAATTAGGAGTTAGTTAAAGTGGACCTTGAATGTAACAGCGCAAGACTATATATAGATTTAGAATTGCAAATAAAAGAGATTAGAGATAGACCATATGAGATGATACTAAAGGGGCAGATTGAATATTTTGTGACCTATATGCGACACTGTGGATTGATATTTCTCTCGCTATGGAGAAAGACGACTGTTGTTTTGGATCTGTTGCAATGACAGTAATATGATATGATGGATATTGAGATGAATCACTGTTGTCCTTGTTTCCCTTCCACATGTTGTGATGTCTTTTCCTGTCTTTATTTACTGCGATGGTTCCATTTTATGAATGAGGAATGTCATATTGCTGCGATGAATAGTTGAATGATGCAATCTATTAGATCTATGATTGTAATGATAGATTTGTGATGAATGTTGTGGTATCTGATAAATGGCTCTGTTAGATCTGATATTTATGCTAATAAATCATTGAAGCCTCGATCCTCCTCCTTACTGTTAGAAACTTGGTTCTGAGAACTCTCCCTCGAACATCTCGGGTGAGACTTCACCCGCTCTATGGGTGTTGTCGGGCAGGGTGAAGCCTATCTGGGCCGGTGCTCAGGGAGATTGCGCTGGTTGGGCATCGACAGAGTGAGAACCCCTATCAATGAGGATTTTTTGGTGGGTTTTGGCCAACAAATGGTTTTGTTGCTGGGAGCTCATTGTGACTGAGAGAAGGATATGTTGTGGCATTCGATGAAACCAGAGATCTAAGATTGGTTCAACCTAAGACTGTAAGAGTTTGCTGAAGCCGAGAACCAGAAATTGAAGTTGACGATAGACACATGGTTGGCACGATACATTCACGAAGGACCTCATGAATGGTTTTTCTATGATTTTCCCATCATACTCTATGAGTGGTTAGCTCAATTCACCTACAAGAAGCGCAACCTCCAGGGAGGAGAGCCGATGTCCTGGACACCCGAGCTCATTCAAGAACTCCAAGAAACTGACAATAAGGTGTTGCAAGCTATCAAAGTTTGGTTGGGGAATATTCTGGAAGGATAAATTACTGAGTTCATGGTTGATACCAACAATTCCTATAGCGAAGCAAAACAAGAATCCTTCAACGAACCACTAGGTAGGTTCTTGTTGTCACTGCAATTTTCAATCAAGATGATTGTTTGTGAAAAGGGCATACTAAAGATGCACCTCAAGTAGTAAAACTCTAGTGTTCTGAGGCTATGAAAACCACGATAGAAGGGGGGAAACAAATGGAAAGATAAGGGGTAGATGGGTGTAATTTTTGATGAGACTGTGAGGGTAGTCGAGGAAGAGAGTGGTTGTACAAGGGGAGGAGGAAGAGGCAGAGAACATAAGAAGGTCCTACTACAATTGGAATGCAAAAATGTGAAGGACAACCACACAGGGTGAACCAGCCCTACAACGATGAAGAGGACGAGCAGACCCAAGCTACGCGTAGGGTAGCAGCAAGATTAGACCCCAGTAGCAATGTGTCCATACCTCTACACACTACTCCACCATCAGGAAAATATACCCAATATACGTAAACATGTCCAATGTTCCAAGCAGCATCCAGTAGTAAAGCAGCATATAGGAAGAAGTCTAGGATGGCAGGAGACGATATGAAGCTGCCTATGTTCCATGGAAATGGCACTGATGACCCAGAACAGTATTATTTCTTATGTGAGGCCGTCTAGACTGCCAGATAGCCTACCAATGAGGATGTAAAGAAAGGACAGTTAGTGGCCACCCTTCGGGGTTGTGCACTTGATTGGTACATGAGATTCATACAGGTCCCACAAGGGACCATGGTGAATACTTTGGATGAGATTCAAAAGTGATTGCTTGAGGAATTCAAGAAACAAAAATATGAAGCACAGTACATTATGGAGCTTAAAGAAATCAAATAATTCCCTAATGAGAAGGTTTGGGACTTTGATCAGAGGTTTAAGACACTGATGGTATGGGTCAGCTTCAATATGAGGGATGTCCAACATAAAGAATGGTTCATCGCAGCACTGGTCCCTCATATCCGACACCCATTAATGCAAAAAAATATCACGACCCAGAGCGAGGCTCTAGAAATTGCGATGAAGCTAGAAGCTTCACCTATCAGAGAAACTATTTTCGGCATGAACCAAATCCAAGTGCAGCTGGAAAACCTGACAATTCAACTGCAAGATATCAAGAAGGAAAAATATGAACATGACTACTTGTGGTGCACTCAGTGTCATGTGGATGGACACACAAAAGACACCTATCCCTCTTTCCGGAATTATCTACTATCAAGAGCACCAAACCCGTTGAGTTGTGATAGTGTGTCGTAGTGTCTCATATGTCAGGTATATTGGAAACGACACAAACATTGTACCTACATGAAGAAAATGGTTATGAAGCTAGCAATATTATATTGCACCTTCTGTCACTCAGTTCGGCACAAGGATAACGACTATCAAGCTTATGATCTGCTTCAAGAGCGGACCTATGATGCATATTTTGTGAAAGGTAAAAAATTTTGCATGGTGCAGTAGCCACAGCCATAGGTGATACATCTGCCACCTGAAGTCCAGTATACTCCACCACCATAGATGTAGTTTATTATGTCACAACCATAGACACAGGTTGCAACACAACCACAGTTTGTGCTAAGACCATAATACACCTAGACCCCAATGGCTCCACCACAGTCCCAGTAATTCCAAGCAGCACACTACGTTTAGCAACAGTCGAATCCCTTGCAACAACAAATGGCACAACTCCAGTATCAGCAGTAGTTAGCTCAACCACAATATCAGCAACAAGGAGGATATCGCGGAGGATTTGGATTCATGGGAAGAGGAGGTTTCAGTCGTGGAAGAGGACAAGGTTGTGCATCAATCCATTGTTACAACTATGGGACATTTGGCCACTATCAAAGAGATTTTCCCCATTCACAATGTGTGTACTACGCAATGAATGATCGTATTGTTGAAAATTTCCCTCAGTTAATTGCGAGATGGCAGGATAGAAATGTTCTATTATCACAAAATCAAAATCAGTTCTAGGCCCAGAATAAAATGTAGAACCCACACCAATTGCAGAATCAAGGGCAGCCCCAAATTCTATTACAAAATTAGAATATCAATCAGCCTATGAACCCACCGATGAACCAAAATCCACCATTGAATCATCCTTCACCGTAGAACCAAAATCACGGGTCGATGGTTGCGACCATCCTAGCAGAACTACGGATAGAGGATGTTGTTGATGTAATTGTAACTTCGGAATGTATTCACTTGTATTTCTTATCTATTGTAACCCGATGTTTATTCCGGGATGTTCTTGTGTCATGTCATGCCCCTGATGTTCCGATCGGGAGGATCTATAATGTAAACAAGTAATGTCAAGTCATTGTGGGTAACCCTCCTATTGTCTAAGGGTTAAATTCCCCACAGTTCCGGGGCACTAGGGTTATTAGACTCACCTAGTGAAGTCATACCTAGTAGGGTTTTAGTCATGTCAGGAATTAGTATAAATAGAGAGGTGAATTCTCTATTTAGCACACACTCATCCACACTTAGTTGTAGCACATAGCTGAGGAAGAGAAAGATACTATGGCAAGGAAGAAAGAGGCTACTGCTGTCGGGAGATCATCTTACTGTTTTGGGGTTTTACCTTTTGTGTTGATTCTATCTCTAAGGAAGTTGTGAGGTTTTCTCCATTTATGGTTTTCCAAGGAAAAAAACTGTGTTCATTATCTCTTATGTTTGATTACTGTACTTGTTGTTCTCTCAGTTAAGATCCTAACATAATTCTAGCTTGAATGATGAAAAACTAACATGGTATCAAAGCTAACCTGAGAAGAAGACACTGTGCAGCTATGGAAACTAGGGATTCCTACTTTGTGGATCTCTATCCACATATTTTTAGAAAAATAAGGTTGGAATAACCCTCCTCCCTAGGGCACATCTTTCTGTCAAAGCAGAATCCAATTCTGAGGTTTTTCAGTTTTGGACCCGACACTGCTGCCAGAAATTACGGGTTTTCACAGAAGAGGAATTTTTCAATGAGCCTAGGCCTGGATTGATCTCCTCCCTAAAATCAAAGTTAGGGATCAAATTCAAAGCAATTGGCTGGACAAAACTCCAGAAAATAAAAACCCTAATCTGCTCATGAACCAGCTCTACAGGATTTCAGCTCCAAATCTAGATCTGACATCTTAACTTGGTAAGATCTAAATATTTTGTATTTCCATTTGAGGTTCTCAGTTAAGATGTCTCATCATACCAAGCTTGATGAAAAGCTTCAGGGAGCTGATAACTTTTGAGCTTGGAAGTATAGGATCTCCCTGGTCTTGGAAGAAAATGAGTTGGACTCCAATATCAATGAGGAGGTTCCAGTTCTAGAGGGAGATGAGGAAAAGGACTTACATAAGAATAAGTTGGTTATGGAAAAGAGGATCATTTCTGATTCTATCAAGGATCATCTCATACCACAGGTGTCCTCCCTAAAGACAACTAAATCTATGTTTGATTCCCTAACCAAATTGTTTAAAGAGAAGAACATAAACTGGAAGATGACTCTGAGAAACCAACTGAAGAATGTGAAGATTCAGAATGCAGAAACAATCCAGTATTACTTCACAAGAGTTTCTCAGATCAAGGAACAACTAGAATCAGTATATGAAGAAGTGGAAAATGTAGATATTGTCATGAATACCTTTAATGGTCTCCCTAGATCATGGGACTCCTTTATTCAAGGGATCTATGCTAGAAAGAAGTTAGTCAAGTTCAGCAGACTATGGGAAGAATCCTCCCAAGAAGAAGCTCGAATAGCAGCTAGAGAAGAGAATATGGGAAGTGAAGATCAAGCTCTCATGGTACACTCCAAATCAACCAAAAGAATATCTCATCACTCCAGAGGTAAGCACTCTCACAAAGATAACACTAGAAAAGATTTGTCTAGAATCATATGTTATACATGTGATGAAGTAGGACACTTTGCAAGAAACTGTCCTAAGAGATAGAATAAGAAAAAGAGCAACAAAAGAAGACATTATTCTCATGCTGCAGAGGATGATGAACCATCCAAGAAAAGAACTAGATATGAAAGTGAAGATTCTTCAAGCAAGGATGAATATGTTTTGATTTCCGCTCTCACAGGAAACATTACTCATGGAAGCAATGATTGGCTCATAGATAGCGGGGCTTCCAAACATATGATAGGATTCAAGGAATCCTTTGTGAGACTATCAAAACATGAATCACCTCACAAGGTGAAACTAGGAGATGACTACCAATATCCAATAAAAGGTAGTGGGGAATCCTCCTATAAGCTAGACTTTGGAAAGTCTATGACAATGAAGGAAGTCTTGCTTGTACCAAGGCTCAAGAAGAACCTCCTCTCTATATCTGCATTAGATGCAAAAGGAATGAGAGTTGCATTCATAGATGTTCAAGTCATCATGTGGCCAAAAGGAAATACTATCGGTGATGTGGTGGTAATTGGAGAACAAGAAGGAGGACTGTGCAAATTAAAGGGCCATCCAGAACAAGACTTGTTCCATGACACAGTAGAGCCAAATGAACTTCAGCATAGAATGCTTGCACATGTGCATTACAAAGCACTACCTCTTGCAAGCAAAGATGTTGAAGGTCTTCCAGAAAAAAAAGCAAAACATGAAGAGGTCTGCAAAGGATGTGCGAAAGGAAAGAATACAAAGAAGACATTTCCAAGCAGTGAAAGAAAAAGGAATATTGGAAATCACCCACTCCAATGTATGTGGTCCTATGTCATCAAGCTCACTAAGCGGGTATGCATATTATGTTTCTTTTATTGATGACTTTTCTAGGAAGACATGGGTTTACTTCATGAAGAACAAAGACGAAGTATTCAACAAGTTCAAGGAATTCAAAGCCTTGATCAAGAATCAAACTAAAAAGAAGATCAAGAACTTTCGATCAGATAATGGCAGAGAATTCACTTTAAATAAATTCTCAAATGAATTCAAAGAGCTATGCAAATACTAAGGGATGAAGAGGGAGTTGTCCACTCCTTATAATCCACAACAGAATGGGATTGCAGAAAGGAAGAATAGAACTATCATGGAAGTTGTAAGAGCAATGCTTCATGATCAAGATCTTCCTATGCATATTTGGGTAGAAGCTACCAGAACAGGAAGAAGCTACTAGAACAGAGGTGTGTGTACAGAACCGTACTCCACACAGAGTACTCGAGAACAAGACTCCTGAAGAGGTCTTCTCCTGCAAGAAACCAGAAGTCAGCCATCTCAGAATATTTGGCTGTCCAGTGTACATACACATTCCAAAATAGAAGAGGACTAAATTAGATCCTTCAGGAAAGAAGGGTATATTTGTGGGATACTCTGAAAGCTCGAAGGCTTACAGAATATACTTCCCAAGATTCAAGAAGATTGACATCAATAGGGATGTGAAATTTGATGAAGAAATAGCTTACAACAAATCCAGAAAGAAACCTACTAAATAATCTGAGGAAACAGAAGCATCCAGAATTCATGATACAACCATGAATGAAGAAGCTCAAGAAGAAGATCGAGAATTTGAAGAACCACAAAGACTTGTAGATCCACCTCAGGAAACGAATCCTCACAAGAGGAAACCTACTTGGGTACGAGAATTTATCCAAGGTGCAAAAAGATATGGGGCTCCAGAAGAGAATCATAGAGAAAGAAAGAGGACCAGATCCTGCTCCAGGTATGTAGAATTACTATGTGATTTAATTGATAAAGAACCTTCCAATTATGAAGAAGCTGCAGAATGAAAAGAATGGAAGGATGCTATGATTGAAGAGTACTAGTCAATCATGAAGAATGATGTTTGGCATGTTATCCCAAGACCAGAAGGGAAGTCAGTTGTAACTTCCAAATGGATCTACAAGATCAAGCATGTTGTAGATGGTAGCATTGAAAAATATAATGCAAGATTTGTCGGCTGGGGTTTATCTCAGAAAGAAGGAATAGATTATGAAGAAACCTTTGCACCTGTAGCCAGATACACTTCCATCAGATCAGTGCTTGCTCTAGCTACAGTAATGAAATGGAAGATACACCAAATGGATGTCAAGACTTCCTTCTTGAATGGTGTAGTGGAAAAGGAAGTGTATGTAGAACAACCACTTGGTTTTGAGACACATGAAAGGGAGTCTCATGTGTCCAGATTGAAGAAATCCCTGTATGGTTTGAAATGGGCACCTAGGACATGGTGCAGAAGTATTGACAACTTTCTATCCAATTTGGGATTTAAGAAGAGTAAAGTGGGTTCCAACCTTTACTACAAGGTTGAAGATGGCAACCCAGTGATGCTTCTACTGTTTGTAGATGATCTGTTTGTGAAAGGTATGGATGGGTTGATTGTTGATACGAAGAGAAAGCTTGCTGCCAAGTTCAAAATGAAGGACTTGGGTATGATGCATTATTTTCTAGGTATGGAGGTGTGGTAGAGTGCAGATGGAATCTTCCTTGGATAAGGGAAGTATACAATAGAGATCCTGAAGAGGTTTGGAATGATGTACTGCAAGACTATGGCCACACCTATGGCATCGAACTTGAAGCTATTGAGTGATGCTTCATTAGAGTCGGTTGATGCCACAATGTATCGTCAGATGATTGGGTCCTTGATGTACCTGATGAACACGAGACCAAACATTTTCTTTGCTATGAACACCTTGAGCCAGTTCTTGTAAGAACCAAGAAATGTTCACTTGATTGCTGCAAAGAATATTCTGAGGTACTTGAGGGGTAAAATTGATTATAGGCTCAAGTACAATGCGAATTAGAAGATTAACCTAGAGGGTTATGTTGATTCAGATTGGGCAGGAAGTGCCATCGATAGGAATAGCACTTCATGGTTTTGCTTCAGTATGGGATCAGGTGTGATCTCTTGGTTTAGTAGGAAGCAATCCTATGTGGCACTGACCATAGCTGAAGCAGAGTATGTCACAGCTTGTTCAGCTAGTTGTGAGGCAGTTGGCTGAGGAAGCTACTGTCTGATTTATTTGATCTCCAGATGGATGCTACTTGTATACATTGTGACAACCAGAGTTGTGTGAAGTTGTTAGAGAATCCAATGTTCCATGACAAGTCAAAGAATATCGAGATCAAGTATCACTATATCAGGGATATGGTGTAGAGAGCAGAAGTGAAGCCTCAGTATGTTGCAATGGATGATCAGATAGCTAATCTGTTGATGAAGCCACTATCTAGAGTGAATTTTGAGTACTTCAGGGAGAAGCTTGGTGTTCTCCAGATCGAGGTCCCTTCCAAGGGGAAGTGATGAGTCTGGAAGCCATTCTGACGAGAAGGTCAGATATAAGGGCTGAGCCATTCTATCATGGTGAGAGGATTTGATTCCTTCCATGTCATATATGAGTGTTGAATTCCATTCTAGGAATGGAGGTACCTGGTCAGTTACCAGGAACACTCAGTCTGGGTTGAGAGAGCCATTCTGAAGAGCAGGTCAGATGTAAGGGTTGATCCATTATGTCATGGTTAAAGGATTAGGTTCCTCCCATGTCAAATATGAGTGTGGGACATTTTGATGAGTAGGTTAGATGTAAGGGAAAATGCCACTCTCTGGGAGAGTGGAGGCACTTAGTCAGTTACTAGGTAGCTCAGTCTGTGACTAGGGGCCATTCTGATGAGGGTGTAGGATTTGGTTCCTACGAGATCATATGTGAGTGCAGGCCATTCTAACGCGTAGGTCAAATGTAAGGGAAATTTCCATTCTCTGGGAGAATGGACGCACCTGGTCAATTACCAGGTAGCTCAGTCTGGGACTGGGGGCCATTCTGAAGAGGGTGTAGGATTTGGTTCCTACAAGATCATATGTGAGTGCATGCCTTTTTGACAAGTAGGTTAGATGTAAGTGCTGATCCTTTTCACAAATGATAGTAGTTGTGTCCTATCATGCTGGTGAATGTGAGTGCTGGGCCTTTTTGATGTGATTATAGGATTGATCCTATATGATCAGATGTGAGTGTTGGGCATGCCTTTCTGACGAGTAGGTCAGATGTAAGTGTTGGGCAGGCCATTCTAACAAGTAGGTCAGATATAAGCACTGAAGAAGACCTACATGATGGCTAGGCCTACAACTAGCATGAAAGAAGGCTAGATTTGTAGAACTTCCTGTGACAAGAAGAATCGTGAGATAGTGCATATGATGATGACCCGAGATTATCCAGATCGAGCTGTTAACACCCAAAAATGGTTAACTACCTCATCTACCCCATTACATGGCTCATTTGTCCACTTTCCTACCATATCTCCATCAAAAACCCATAAAACCATCTAAAAGGTCACCAAAAAGCTTAAAATGCCTCCAAAAGGCTATAAAATCCTTTTTTCCTCCAAAAATATCCAAAAAAGAATAAAAAATGTAAAATAATGAGGAAAAAGAGGAAATCCTAAATAGCTGAAACCCTAAACAGCTAAAACCCTAAAAAGCTGACCTAAACCACATGGTTTTATAAATAAGTGATGGAGGCCCATTATTCCATATCCATTATCATAAGCATCCTCCCTCTGCCGAAATTATTCTTGAAACCTTAGCTTGCCATTAAGCTATTTTCACCATTGAGAACTCTTTTTGGCCCATTTCCACCACCGGAGAAAGGGAAGAGGCAGCTTGGAGCTCGAAGCCACCGACATCGGACCAGCGCAACGGACTCTATCAACCTCCTCATTGGAGGTAACATCAACAAAGATCATTATTTATTTCTTTACTGTTTATGCTTTATATTATTTACTTTTCACCGTATTGTTTCATGTTATTTACTTTTTACTGTTTTAGCTTCAAGAACGTATTCAGATTAGTTTTCGTTTCAGTTTATCATTATTTAATTCATATATTATTGAATTGCTACTAAGGAATCCATATTCCTTAGTAGGTGCTCATTCGCACAAGCTAGGGTGAAAACCCTAGCAACAGTTTTGGCAACTCCGCTATCTTTTTTAATTCATTTTTCCGTACTGTACTTTCGGCTGTCGTTTTCGGCCGCCGGAAACCGCACTTTTTTCTTCCACAGTCGCGGCCCGACTGCGCATTTCCGGCCCTAACCTACGACTAGCCCGCCTCTGTCGACATTTTTCCTGCGTCCTGGACGCGTCTTTGAAATTTCCTAGTTGCGCCCCGACCGCGTTTTTTCAGCCCACAGCCGCGATCCGACCGCGTCTGTCATCCCGAAACCCGTGACCTAGACCGCGCCTGTTCACTCCAAACCCGCGGTCCGACTGCAAAAACCAGCAATCTGCGCGCGACTGTTGCCTTCAAACCCGCGGTCCGACCGCGCGAGTCCGCCCCATACCCGCGGTCCGCGAACTGTTTTTTTCCCTTGTTTCCATGCCGAAACCCAGCCACTTTGCCTCTATTTTTCCTGCACTTGCACAGCCACCTGTTCCACTTGCAGCCCTACAACCATTTCTGTCCCTTGTTTACATAATTATTTAAAAAAAATTCGCATTATTTATTTCAGAAAAAATTTGCATGGTAAAATTTGTTAAAGTTTTTCATACATTATTATTGTTATTGAGTAATTATTTTGGATTCATAACCTCACAAGCACACAATCTATCCCCTAATTCAAGTGAGACCTAAAATTTACTTAACTCAACCGACACTATAACCTCATTTGAGGAACACAAAAGAACTTTGTAGTTAGGTAGGATCGAGGGGATAGGCTTCCAATAACACCCCTCGGTTATTTACACGTGAGACATAGTTGTTGTCCACTAGGGAACCAAAATCCCTTAGTATTTTTTGACACGGTCACAACCAGATTATCAGAAGGCCTCTCCCTTAGGAGGGTTGAAGTCGTGAGATTGGTTCCGGAAGTCTGAGTGGAATACCGAAATCCATTCAGTAACTGAAGGGATACCTTTCGCAGTTCTCGGAATATCCCTGTATAGGGAATATTGCGGTTAAAGGACCACGCGGCAGATTTACCTTTCTGGACGTGTCATGAATGGGGTATCTTAGTTGCCATACTTCTAGGTTTGCGTACCCGGTGTCCCTCCCGGTAGGGGGATACTTTAGCCATTTGACTTTCCTCTTTATATTGTCTGACTTGGATTTCATCACCTTGCAGAGGATATACTTAGTTGAGTCATAATACTATTAGTTAGGTGTTTGCATGCTCCCTTACCTCCTCTTGGTCTAGTGAGTCCACCAATTTTTCTTTTTTAGGAAAAAGATTGCTTATTGGTATTCTGACCACTTTGCTGACACTCCGCCTATTGTAGCATGCAGTTACAGTAGGTGTTTTGAGTTGTTTTTTGGCCTGAGTGCCTTATCTTTTCGAACTCCCCTTCTGCACACACGGTTGCATTAGGGTTTTTGAGTTGTTTTTTGGCCTGAGTGCCTTATCTTTTCGAACTCCCCTTCTGCACACACGGTTGCATTAGGGTTTTTGAGTTGTTTTTTCGACACCACAACCCACATAGTTAAAAAACCACTGGTCACCATTGACTCTCCGAGACATTCTCGTCGCCTCAGAGGCGAGCCCCCACAGCACGGTTCACTTGACACCACCCGTCATCACCGTAGATCTCGAGCCTTGTCACTTGACTCCACTCGTCAGCGGCATAGGACTTCGTCACCAGATTCCGAGAACACTCTTTACACTGCCCCCACTAGCCCCATGGCTGGCGTGAACCCCAATCCCTTCATTATAGGGACCCCCGGTGGTACATCCGCCACTATACCAGTTACTACACCTATCATGGGTATGCCCTCCACGGGAGGCCCGTCTACCATTCCCCTCACCGTACCTATTCCCACGGCAGGAATACCCATACCCACTCCATTAGTAACTCCTACCGCCCTTGGTGGCGCGGGACCTTCTCATGCCACCGTAGTTCCCCCACTTGGGGGTAACATCCCTCATATGACCCCTCCACCTGGGGGCATGGGCCCCAACGTGGTCCAACCCACCAC
>LPNX010882315.1:235745-320946 GCA_001517045.1 Pseudotsuga menziesii
ACAAAGATCATTATTTATTTCTTTACTGTTTATGCTTTATATTATTTACTTTTCACCGTATTGTTTCATGTTATTTAATTTTTGCTGTTTTAGCTTCAAGAACGTATTCAGATTAGTTTTCGTTTCAGTTTATCATTATTTAATTCATATATTATTGAACTGCTACTAAGGAATCCATATTCCTTAGTAGGTGCTCATTCGCACAAGATAGGGTGAAAACCCTAGCAACACGAGCTATGATTCAAATCCAATTATGATGTCTCCAAGATGATCCAGATCGAGTGATGATCCAGATCTAGTAGTGATGATCCAAATCCAGTGATTATAACCAGTGATGATCCAGATCAAGTGATGATCCAGAACCAATGATAATATCCAGTGATGATCTAGATCCAGTGATGATCCATATCCAGTGATGATATATGTGATGATGATCCAGATCGAGTGATGATCCAAATCCAGAAATGAAGATGACATGAATATGAAGATGACTTGAAGTTGAAGATGACTTGAATATGCAGATGACGAGAAGATCCAGAGAAGAAGTTCAGTGATGAAAATTGTGTCAAGAGAATACCTTCCTAGTTAAGAGGGAGTGTTGATGTAATTGTAACTTCAGAATGTATTCACTTGTATTTCTTATATATTGTAACCCGATGTTTATTCCAGGATGTTATTGTGTCGTGTCATGCCCCCGATGTTCCAATTGGGAGGATCTATAATGTAAACAAGTAATGTCAAGTCATTGTGGGTAACCCTCCTATTGTCTAAGGGTTAAAGTCCCCGTAGTTCTGGGGCACTAGGGTTATTAGACTCACCTAGTGAAGTCGGCCCTAGTAGGCTTTTAGTCATGTCGATAATTAGTATAAATAGAGAGGTGACTTCTCTATTTAGCACACACTCATCCACACTCATTTGTAGCGCATAGTTGAGGAAGAGAAAGACACTGGGGCAAGGAAGACAGAGGTTATTGCCGTTGGGAGATCATCTTACTGTATTGGGGTTTTACCTTTTGTGCTGATTCTATCACTCAGGAAGTTGCGGGGTTTTCTCCATTTATGGTTTCCCTGAGGAAAAACATTGTTTTCATTGTCTCTTGTGTTTGATTGTTGTACTTGTTGTTCTCTTAGATAAAGATCCTAACATAATGCTAGCTTGAATGATGAAAAACTAACAGATGTCAATGTCGGGATTGTTACTCGAGGAGGCACAACGACTAGAGAAAATGGACCGTGACCACACCTGTGACTGGATGGAAAGAAGAAATCACATTTTTATATCATGACCAAGAAAGATACATTTTTTGAAGCTCGCCAGGTGCTTGGAAGAAATATTGGTAAGACACCTATTTTTGGCATGCCTTCTGCTTTTGATTCTTCGTTAGAAGTTGGACCATCGTGGAAGTATGGTACCTTACAATACTTCTTCGAGAGTTTTTTATCCCTGGTGAAATATTGTGATACTCTGGTGGAGATCGATAAGTTGCTTCATAAATCGGATAGAGCGTTGCAGGACTCTGTAGTGAATTATTTACAGAAGAAAAAGATGGGTAAAGAAATGCGGATGAACATCCAGATTGGGGACTACGAAGTTGATTCAATTATTTTAGATCTTGGGTCAAATGTGAATATCCTGATGAAACAAATGTGGTAGATGATGGGGGAGCCAAAACTTGGTTGGTCCCCAGTGCATCTAAGATTGGCTAATCAGGCCAAAGTTCAACCAATTGGTCGTGTGCCGAATTTGGTTGTAGATGTCGAAGGTATGAGGACTCATGTTGATTTCAATGTAATCGATGTCATTGATGGAGGGAGATCCTATCCCATGATACTAGGGATTGTATGGGCCAATGATAGCATGGTCATGATAATTTTTAAGAAGCGGTTGAGGACATTTGAGAACCAGGATATCTGAGTCATTGCCCCTATGGATACAAATGAACGAAGGTGATATATTGAACCAGTCAAAGATGAAGTTGTGAGAGGATGGGATCACATTTACGGTATCTTTGAGGATTACATCCATCCTACTATTGACGGAGAACTAGGTTGGCACAGTGCTAGCTCTGATTCCTCTAATTTTGACAATGCACTAGAAAATTGGCAAAATCGGATGCATGAGGTATCACTTAGAAAATGTGGGCTGGTCATGTAGTCGCAACTGAAATCATTGAGCTATCGATATACAAAGGACTACCAGAACTATTTAGGTTCCTCAAGGAGTTTGAAGTAAAGGTATCTGAGCCTTAGTGCTTGTTGGCATTAGGAGAAGCATTGAAGGCCACTCCAGCATGCTCGTGGGAAGTTCATAAGGAGACCATTCATCAATGGGCACAGTGTCGACGGTTGATGACTGTGTGTTTTAGCAATATGGAGTTATATCACACTGGGAGGTATGGTGGATAGAATAACCCTTGTAGTCATCTGAGGGAATACCAGATGCTGTGGGCATCGTGACCCAAGGATGAGTGGGCCCATGCTTTTATTCACACATTGGATGAAATTCCAAGGTCTTGGTACATAACAGCAGAGCTACGCATAGAGATCACCACTTGGGAGGAGCTGACTATTTGCTTTGAGCATACCTTTTACTTTGTTGATGCCAACACAGAGATTAACAATGCACTACAGATCATTCAAGACGTAGTCTTGAAGGTTGTCCAAGACGCGCATACTATGGACCCACATGAGCACTATCACATGCAATCAATGATGGAATGCTACAACCTCTTTGACAAGCCGTAGGATGATGATGAGTTGCATAACATTAATATTCTATAGACTAAAGGAAATCGGGATGTCACAGGACCAAATGTGTCGATGAATCCCATGACTCAACAGCTGAAGATTAATAAAGTTAACATTGGGACAAAGGAGAATCCAAAATTTTCCAACATTGGGGACTACTGGGACGAGGAGACCATGGAAAAGATCACAAATCTATTATATGGGTTTCAAGATATGTTCCCAACAAAATTCTTAGAAATGAAGGAGATATTTGGTGACCTAGGGGAAATGAAAATACTGTTAAAACCCAATGCAAAACCAGTGTGATAGAGGCCGTATCATTTGAATCCATGATATAAAGAATGGGTCAAGGCTGAACTTGATCAGAAGCTATATGCAGGGGTTGTTGAGCCTGTTGAAGAATTAGAATTGATAAGTCCTATGGTGTTTCAAGAGAAAAAAACTGGAGAAGTCTGAATCTGTATCGATCTAAGAAAAATGAATGATACTTTCCTGCATGACCCCTTTCCAGCACCATTCATTGATGAGTTTCTTGAAGGAGTAGGTGGTCAAGAAATGCAATCTTTTACAAATGGATTTTATGGTTATCACTAGATAAGAATTAAAAAGGAAGACCGCCACAAAACTGCATTTGTTACCGAATGGGGTTGCTTTCAATACACAGTGATGCCCTTTAGGCTGAAGATGTGCCTGCAGTATTCTCTCGTGTCATTGTCGCTGAATTCAAATATTTTATTCAGAAATTTCTGCAAGCATATATGGATAACTGGACAATCTATGGATTGATCAAGGATCACTTGGAAAACCTATGCTTGATGCTGGAAAGGTGTCAACAGCATCATATTGCATTGAATTCAAAGAAGTGCATCTTCTATGCACCATTTGGGATACTATTGGGTCACATTATATGTAAGCAGTGGATTTTGGTTGATCCAATGAATATTGTGCTCATTTTGAGCCTGCCACCACCTACAAATACGAATATGCTTCGCGCGACACTGGGGATATCGCAAGTTTATCTGCGATTATACTGCGATTATTGCCCCCATGGAGAAACTATTAAAGAATGATGTTGCATTCATATGGAGCCAGGAATGTCAAAGTAGCTTTCATACATCAAAGGCTAAGATGGCTTCAGAACCCATATTTGTGTTCCCTGATTGGACCAAGGAGTTTCATGTCCATGTCGATGCCTCGTCTGTTGCGCTGGGAGTGGTAATCGCGCAACCAAGAGAAGGAGATCTGGATCATCTGATTTCCTTTTCTATCAGGAATTTATCCTTTGCTGAGAAGAATTACAAGACCACAGAAAGAGAGGGGTTGGAGATGGTATATGCACTATAGAAATTCAAGCATTATCTCTTGGGGGGTCACTTCAAGATGTTCACTGACCATTTGGGTTTGAAATATCTGGTCAATAAGCCTATGTTGGGGGGGAAGATATGTCATTGGATACTTCTCTTTCAAGAATTTGATTTTGAAATCATTGTCAAACCAGGACGCCTGAATGTCAGTTCTGATCATATGTCCCACATTGAGACAGGTGAAGAGCCCACCAATATTGATGATGGATTGTCAGATGCACAACTATTTTAAGTTGATATCGTAGATGACCATTATGCACCAATAATTTAGTTCTTGGAAACTGGAGTTGCACCAGAGGAAATGTTAACCAAGGAGAAGAAGCAGTTGGTCATGAAGGCTTTGGATTTCTAGCTGATCTTGGGGAACTTATACAAGCTTGGGCCTAATGAGATCCTGTGATGGTATTTTCTACCTCATGAACAAGGGAAAATTCTGGAGGAAGCACATGTAGGAGTTGCGGGTGGACATTATGGAGGAAAGGAAACCACGTGTAAGGTACTACGTGATGGGCTATGGTGGCCTACATTGCATAATGATGCTACATACTATGCGCAGAGCTGTGATGTCTGTCAACGTCTCAGGAAACCATCACGGCTAGATGAGATGGTGCTTGTACCATAGGTAACTTTATAACGTTGTTCAAACTGGTATATGAGCAAGAGGCATTCATGCCTATGGAGTACATTGTTCCTAGTCTGCACATCATCATAGCAACTGGCATGGGCGATGAAGAGGCACTTGATGAGTGAGCAATGCAGCTACTTCAACTGGAAGAGGACCGCTTCATTGCAGGCTTCCAGCAGCGTGTCAAGAAGGATCGACAAAAGGCGTGGCATGATCACCACATTAAAAACAAACAATTTTCCCAAGGAGATTCGATGTTGTTATACGATAGCAAGTTAATGAAGCATCCAGATAAGTTCCAAATGCACTGTTTAGGCTCGTATCTTGTTCATTCAATTACTTCTTGGGGTGCAGTTCAGTTGCAGCAGTTAGATGGAGCGGTGCTTCAAAAGCGCGTAAATAGTAGCCTATTGAAGACCTATAAGACAGGGGTAGAAGGGCACACTTCTTGAAGCACTACGTAATGAAAAAAATAGATAGGATAGATAGAGAATGGAGGAAGTGGCTACGCAGGTGTAGGAGTTGGTAGTGCAGTTAGATAGAGAGACCATGATAGCCATAGAGATGCAATTGGGTCAAATCAGAAATAAATGTAGACAGTTATGAAAAAAAATTCAATGAATCTCATTGAAGCAATGTGCATTTATGGTCGATCAGACCGTTAGCATCATAATGTCCCTAGTGGTTGATGAAGGATTTGGTCATGATGATTACCGCAGATTTGGAAATGATGAAGCTGGATTCGTAATTTGTTATAAAATGATGCGAGATGCGGAAGGAAAGAATCATCATGTTTAGTCGAGTGAATGAAGTAGATATGAGCTAATTAAGTGGATGACCGTTGAAAGGAAGCTAGGGGGTGTAATTGAGACTTTTTCGATTGTTGAGTGAGGATTTTGTGGTGCGACATGCTGAGGAACCTCAAAACTATGGATGTTTCCAGTGAGCACGAGTCACCCATCCATCCAAATTCCATCATAGAATAGATCATTAATATGCCAATCGGATCATCTTTGATCCCTCAAGGAAAGCAGAAGGCCCAGAAGCCTGGATCAACGCCGCCGCAAAAGAGACAGAAACGCACTTCCATTAGGGCGCAAGGGGAGGGAACTACGTGGACAGGACCATCTAGTTCAGGAGATGTGGAGTCTGTGGCACCTAGGGGCATGTCAATCAATGATATCCCTAGATATATCACTCCCACATGACCTAGTGCGAAGCCACGAAAGTTAACTAAAAATCATAAATATCAGCCAAAAGTGTTGTTGTTTCCTGAAGGAATGTAGTGCACTGTGGATATTATTCCCGCCCTTATCAGAATGAGGTATGAGGACCACGATTTGTTTCTATTGAAGGACGTAGCAGATGAGCCCTATGATTCCTTACCTTCGGTTCTAGGCACACCCATCGAGTGTATTCTGCATTCATGGGCATAAGGATTGAACAAATATGGGTTGTTGGGGCTTATCAATATGCCCCATTTTGGGAGGTTAAATGAAGCAAATTCCTACGTCAACTAGATATTGGTTTGTTTTCATGGTGGGACATTGTGGTTGGATACCCCAATTAAGGTTACATTGGACATGATTTCGGAGATCACGGGACTACCAAAGGTTGGGGCAGACCCCTCCCAATACATCAAAGGATGAGACAATGACGAGAAGCTTGCCCAACAATTGAAGGAAATATAAGGATTGCAGTAGGATGACTGCGCCTACCACATCGACACTATCAATGAGCGGGAATTATGTATTGGCACCTATATCTTAGCAAGTAAAATCATCCAGGGGAATCACCCGGTTCAGTGCAATTCAAGAGTGGTTGGTTGTGTGCAGTAGTGCGCTGAGGGAGTACAAATGAATTGGTCCCTCTTCCTGTTGAACCAACTTATGGAGGATGTAGTTGCATCCCAAGCTAGGGAGAGGTATTTTTCTTATAGTTGGATACTAATCCTAATTGCTTTAGTGGCTTGGATGGATCCTAAGAACTACCAGCCTATGTCGGTCGCAGCAATCAAAGTGTGCAAAGGTGCACGATACCAAAATTTATGGTGGGTAAAGGAGGCCAGTCGGAAAACTGATTGCGAGATCCACTTTTGGATCTACTAGGAAGCACTACAAGCTGCAGCAATTAAAATCCCATGCTTATCAGAAGCCAGATCAATCAAATATCAGAGGATTATGTGGTTCTCTATCGGGCCCCATTAAACCCATATACAAGCACAACAAGACCCTGATAGGCAATGGATTCCAATGCCTTACAAATTAATTGATGATGAAGTGGAAGTTGTAGTTTAGGACTGGCTTGCTGCCTGGAGCGAACTAGTTAGTGTTGAATAAGTGTCGACAAAACCACTGACAGATTCCCCTAAAGAGCCTATGCGAGAAGGCTAGAATACTCATGACTCGGATGGAGATTCATCGACCGACACTGACCCAGAATCCCAGCGCATCTTGGATGAGTGCAAGACCAAGCAGCGCATGGAGGTGGTTGCGGGAAGTAGCACGAGAACAACATTGGAAGCCCAATTTAACTGACTCGTCAAAGCTGTCATGGATTCCTTTGACTTGGAAGCAAAAGAAATGTACCAATCCCACTAGGAGGGATTTTCTGTGGTAAGAGATAAACTAGATTCTATTTACGATGCAATTACGAAGGTGGCACCATAGAAGGTCGCTGGACCGAAACTCCCGTCGATTAGCACTGAGCCACAGGTCAGGAATGTTCAGGTTCCCCTGACTGCAGTCAATGCAGGAAGTATAGAGGTGAACTCTACCTTGTAGCACCTGTAGGGTGTTGTGATAGATATCAACAAGCTTCCAACCGAGACCCTAGTGCACATGCAGTAGGTGACCAACCAAGAATTGGCCAACAAAAAAAAGGAGATCAGTGAATGGTTTTTGCAATCACACAGGGAAGCGACACAGCTGAAGATAGAGTTTGAGGAGCTGTGCCAGGTAAAGGACCAGTTAGCAGCAGCAAAGGTGCAAGATGTTACTGAATTGAAGATGATGCAGGATGAGTTACAGAAGAAAACTGCTAAAGAGATAGTTGATCTAAAAAAGAAGATTAACCTCCTGATTGTCGAGAATGTGTAGCTCATTATGGGTAGGGTTGAGGTAGAAGCAGTTGTTGATGAGGCATGTCAACATGTTTATGAAAACACGATGGAACTTGATGCCATCACCAAATCCAAGAGACTAGGCAAGGTCATAGTCCAGCTCCAGCTGACCAACAATATTCTCAATTCTATGGTCTACCCAGAGACACCACCAGAGTAGATTATAGAGTGTAAGGATTCCATTGAAGTGGTCGTGGCTCAGTTTGAAGTAATGGATCAGGAAGCGAAGAATATCTCAAAGGAAATGACACAATTTTGGGGTAGTGTCATCCAAGATGAGCGGTTAGACCAACTAACTACACAAGCACAGGAAGTTGATAGTCAGTTGACGACATTGAAGATGGAATTAAGGACAATGCCACTCATGGTTCAGCTTATGCAATCCACCAAGCTGAGAGAACTACAGCAAATATCCACCAAGGCACAAGAACGACAACACAAGCGCGACACCTAGCTAGAGGAATTCCAAGAGATTGGAGCACAATTGGTTATTAAAGCTATCATCACGCTACAAGTTGTGCAGGATGGCAAGAGGATGGTGGATACCAAGTTGGTGGAGCACCTTGTGAAGCAAGACCTGCTCGGTTTTCAAGATGAAGCTACAAACGCTCAGGTACAGGTCAAGGAGATAGAACATTAGTACGAGGATTTCAAGGTAAAGACAATGGAGTGCACCTTGTCTACTTGAAGTGGCTCGAGCATGAGCCACAAGACTGTGTTGGGGGCCTGTTGGTAGGGGTTTTGGGTTAAGTCAGTTGCATAGCATCGTGGAGGTTGCACAAGCTCACATGACACCGTGCAAGCCAGAGATAGCGCGATGGGAGGAAAACAAATCGCTTTTGAATATTTTATGCATCTTTTTGTATCAGTTGACCACATTTTGTGGATATAGATCATTAGTGGTTAAATCAGTTAGGATTTAGTTAGAAGTGGACCTTGAATGTAACAGTGCAATCCTATATATAGATTTAGAATTGCAAATATAAGAGATCAGAGATAGATCATATGAGACAATACTGAAGGGAGATATTGAATCTTTTCTGACCTGTATGCGACTCTGTGGATTGATCTTTCTCTCGCTATGGAGAAAGATGACTATTGTTTTGGATCTGTTGCGATAAAAGTAATATGATACGATGGATATTGAGCTAAATCACTGTTTTCCTTATTTCCCTACCACATGTTGTGATGTATTTTCCTTTCTTTATTTACTGCGGTAGTTCTGTTTTATGAATGAGGAATGTCATACTGCTACGATGAATAGTTGAATGATGCAATCTGTTATATCTGTGACTATAATGATAGATCTATGATGAATGTTGTGGTATCTAATAAATGTCTCTATTAGATATGATAGTTATGCTAATAAATTGTTGATGCCCCGATCCTCCTCCTTAGTGCTCGAAATTTGGTTCTGACAGCTCTCCCTCGAACATCTCGGGTGACACTTCATCTACTCTGTGGGTGTTTCTGGGAAGGGTGAAACCTGTCTGGGATGGTGCTTAGGGAGATCACACTGCTTGGGCACCGATTGAGTGAGAACCCCTATCGACGAGGCTTTGTTGGTGGGTTTTGGCCAACACAAACTACCATTTTATTTGCAAAATGAATTGATTCCCTTCCCTTAATTTCCCCATCATTTTTTATGAGTGCCTCTTTTAATTTTTATGATTTCAAAGAGGGTATCGAACACTCGGTGTAGCTCATCTAAAGACAGTTCCATTCTCATAACTTTTACGAACCTGAGAAAGGAGGGCTCCATTCCCAAAAGAGGGTCTCTCAGTGTTTTGTTTAACGATTCCAATGAAAGTTAACTCGGTATCCTTCACATTTAGAGAGTTTAAACGAAGACAGAAGAAGACTCCAAAGGGTACTTTTTCATAAATAGTCAATCCGAGCCAAAAAATAGATAAACTACCGTCAGAAAGACAACTCTGCAAGTACTTTTACGAGCATGAAGAAGAAAACTACGCTCGACAATAATCTCACATTTAGGGAGTCCAAAAAGAGTTTAAAGAAGACTCCAATAGGTTTCTTTTACACGATAAAGAGGTTTTACAAGCCTGAAAAGAATCAAAAAAAGACTCAGAACTTTGATACTAGGTTTTGGGAGCGTGATCACAGTGTCAAAATGAACACTCAAGGACCTTTTCTATTTTTTAGAAGTACGAAAAATTCAAAAAATGAAATTACCCATAGCCAATACTGTTTATTTTCATCCTTGCAAGACTCTTAAAAAAGATTATTAGTCTCCCAATAATGAATTTTATAAACTATGTAAAAGGGTATTTTTGATCCAAAAAATGATTTAAAAACATTAAAATAATACAAAAAACCCTAAAAATATGTTATAAAAGGAAAGTAAAATAGTAAAATTCAAAACATTTGCCATTTTACCAAGTCTTGGATCATTTTGGGGGAATTGAGGTGTAGATTTCAACTGGAGATGGTGAAGCTGTCACCTGTCCATTTTTCACACCATCAGGTCCAGGTAACAGCTAGAACCCTTCCCTTCCTTTCTATGGTTTCCAATTTTTTATTTGGTTGATATTTTGAGTTTAATGGGAAAACCTAAAAGACCAACGTCAAGAACCATGCTTCACCCTTACGAGAAAGGAAATACTCGATGAAAACTGTGGTTTTATAGTTATACTCAAGAGGTGGCACCACTCTATCTCAATGAGATAGAGGTGGTGCCAGGCGTGAGCTCAAAAAACTACTTGCCCTAGCCATATAAAAAGTTTTTGAGCAATTTTAATGATGAAATGTGTTTCTAACTAGCTCATTGATGATTTTTGGCAAGTTTATTTGGTCAAAATTGGTGATTTGTAAGGAAAGGAAACATGATGATGATGATGCCCAAGCTGCACAAAATGCAGGTTGCATAGCTTCCTTGAGAGGCTGTGACCTCTTAAAAATTATTCTGTGTCGCTAGCATGATTTCACATGCACGTCTACTGGAGTACATCCTACAGATGTGGAATCCAGAACAACAATATTTTGAGGTGGGACCTCATATTGTGACTATGGAGGTGGAATATATCTATTTCCTGATAGGGGTATCTAGACAGGGAGCACCCATTTCTCTGACTGGTTCTTGAGGTGGAGATGTCACTACACAGGAGTTGATTGATCGCCATTGCTTTTCTGGTACCAAAATGCCAGGTAAGAAGATCCCTATCAAGGCTATAAGGGATCTACCGCTTCAGACTATTATTTTTACCATGCAGAGGGTGGCTGGGAGCCAAGGGCCCCACCAAGCATCTCGGGCACATCTGTTGTATTCCCTAGAGGCCATGGTACCCATGGTATATAACTGGGTCGAGGCACTTTTACATGTATTAAGGGATCAACAGACGAAATGTTGGCAAGGATATCCAAAGCAATTTGGATATGAGACCATCCTAGCATGCTTATTCATTAAGAGGGTACCTCTCATGAGGCCCCAGTTCATATTTATAGAGCTCAGAGCTAGAGACCCCCCGCATGGTGCGGTGGGTGGATATCCCAGATTCTGCTATAGATGACCTCTCTAGGAGGTTTCAGAGACATATCTCGAGGTATTAGGCCGCTTCAATCGCTTGCTATGTAGAGTAGCAAGGGCCATTATGTGCTACCACGAGCACCATTAGAGTGGTCTGCATGATGTATCCCTGAATGCTTAGCTAGATTCAATATTTTTGTATCATTTCTTATGCCTGAAATACACAATGCTTCAAATGAGGTCTCGGGACCATATTTTTTCTAAAAACACTTTTTATACATACATACATACTATATTATATATNTTTATTTCTAATGAGTTATGAATGGGCAATATGCCAGACCAGAATGAAATTTTCCTATGAATCAGCAATCATATCATCAGACCTATGGATATGCCTATAAGTGATGAAGTCAAATAACCTTTCTAACGGACGCACTCTCTAAAAGAAGTGGAGAAGTGTAGGGTTCCTAACAGTGTAGACATGATTTAGGTGACAAACCACTAATTGAGAGTCCATAAACACTACCAAATCATGAATGCCCTGAGATGCACCGTCAATGAGTAAACGTATCACTACTTGGTACTCAACGATGTTGTTGGTAACTGGACCAATACAAACTGCACCTGAACTAACTAAATTTTGAGCTGGGGAATACAACACCCAAGCTGTTGAATCAAGTTTCAAGGTATGATGGCATGCACCATTAACAAAATCGTAGAAATCCATCCAATATGCATAACCAAAACATGGTATAAACAGTATGGATATCAACTCAAAACCATATTAAAAATGACAAAACACACTAAAATCCAAATATACATATATACGAGGTACCATACATATATGTCTTAGCCATAGTACCTCTTCAGGTACAACCCATTATGAGGTTTTTTGAAGGGCATCCCGTTATAATACACTAGCTCATAAGCCCCTTTCTCTAAGACCTTACTAATGATAAAGGGACCGTACCACATGGATTCGAAATTTCCCTTCCCTAGTTTATCGTGTCTCTGATCATAAGTCAGGAGTAGGTCACCTTCGTTGAAGAAATGAGGTTGAACAGACTTGTCATATTATTCCTTGACGCATTTCTTGTGAGCCTCGTTATCCAAGGCGGCATCTCTTCTACTTCATCAAGGTTAGTCAAATACAGGAATATTTCTTCCTCACTGGAAGTGTGTGGGAGAAGTTCTACTATGAGTTTGAGTGGTGGAATTTGACACTTGATAGGAAGGACGACTTCCAGTCCATAGACCAGCAGCAAGGGTGTGAACTAGTTTTAATTTTTACTGAAGTTCTGTAAGCCCAAAGTGTGGAAAAGAGAGTCAAGTGAGAAAATGTGATATCCAACCATCCTACGCAACATAATTTTTAAAACTTTGTTAATGGCCTCGACCTTAACATTATCCTGCGGGTAATACGGAGTTGATTTTTCATGGCAAAAACCCATCTTAGCACTCATCTCTGCCATCATCTAATTCCATAAATGAGATCCGTGGTTAGTGACTATAGCTTGCGGGACTCCAAACCTAGCTATCATCTAATTGAATAAAAAGAGGACGGAGGTCTTACCATCCTCTACATATGTAGGCATTTCCTCAGCCCATTTTGTGAAATAATCTATAGCCACGATGATGTAACCATGCCCCTCGGCTGAGGTAGGCTTACAAACCATAAAATCAATACCCCGTTTGGCAAAATGGCAAACTGCAATGACAGGGTGTAAAGGAGCCGGGTGGGTGTGCTTTTTTGGATAAAAGTGTTGACAGGGTGGGCATTTCTTGACCGCCTCATGACAATATTTGAAGATCGAAGGCCAAAAATACCCAGCATGAAGGATTTTCTGGGTTTTAGCCATCCCATAAATATGACCACAGCATGCTCCAGAGTGGTAATCATTCAAAATGGTTTCAGCCTCTTCATGTGTAAGGCATTGTCGAAGGATGGAATCTATACCATGTCGGTACAATGTATCATTTAGAATGAGATAGTAATTTTCATGGTGACGGATACAACAACGATCGTCATGGGATATGTTAGGCTGAAATATCTGGGTTTAGAGATAGATGATCAAATATCCATACCATGGGTCAGTTGTGCTTATCAAGAACAAGAATTCATCTGGAAATGAATCATTGGGCTCAACTTATGTCAAAGCATAGGGAAGGTCACACATTAGCTCTGTGAAAACCAAGGATTTCTTAGAAGTAGCCACGGCGAACTCAAGGTCAAATTCCTGTAGGATAATAATCCAATGGGAATATTTTCCCCCGAGTACCTGATGGGTCAGAATGTAGTACATGGGGTTTTGATATGTGATTACAGTTATGGTATGAAGCAGAATGTAATGATGAAAATTCTAAACAGCAATAACCATGGCCAAAGATAACTTATCCACACGCGAGTAACAGGTTTTGGAGTCAATGAGACTCTTACTCATGTAATATATCACGTGTTCTTGGCCATTGGAATCGTACTAAGCTAGAACCATTCTGATGGTAGTAGTGGAGGAAGCAACATACAAGAGAAAGTCCTTTCAATAATTTGGGGGGTGTATCATAGGTGAATGGGTCAAAGTGTGCTTCAAATTATCAAAGGCTCATTGGGCTTGGTCATCCTAGAATAACGGAGTGTCCTTCTTCAAGATATGCATAAAACCATTCTTTTCCTCGGTGAAGTTGCACATGAAATGACAAAGAAATTTTTCCTTCCCTTGAAAACTTTGGAGTTCAGTAAGGTTCGTTGGGACAAGTAAGGCCAAGATAGAAGCAATTTTCAGAGGATCAATCCAAATTCCATCTTTGGAAACCACGAAGCCAAGAAGGCATCATGTTTCTACACAAAAGACACACTTGTGTGGATTGAGTCGTATGTTATAATGATGACACCTAAGGAAAATGTCTCTAAGGTTCCCTAGATGGTCCTCCAATTGCTGTGAATGAGAGGGGAGGTCATCAAGGTACGGTTATTGATATCATGGAAGGCACAGGACATGGCGTATTGGAATGTAGCTCCGGCGTTCTTTAGGCCAAAAGGTAACTTTCGATATGTGAAGGTTCCCCATGAACAAATGAATGTATTCTTATGCTGATTGAAAAGTAGAATCTCTATCATATAGTAGCCAGAAAAACCATCCATAAAATAATTGATGATGCTTCCAGCACAGTTATCAATGATTTGATCAATATGCGAAGTCGGTAAATCGTCCTTAGGACAAGCCTTATTCAAGTCTTGAAAATCGATAGAGACTCTAATAGTGCCCTGATTTTTGGTTACAGGGAAAATGTTAGATTCCCATTCCGTTAGGGGTACAGGATAAATAAACCTCGCCTTCAGAATTTTTTCTACTTCAGCTTTGATAGCCGCAACCTTCCTAGGATGGACTTGACGTAATTTTTGTTGGACGGGCTTTGCCATGGGATAGGTTTT
This sequence comes from Pseudotsuga menziesii, assembly GCA_001517045.1. Classification (NCBI taxonomy): domain Eukaryota; kingdom Viridiplantae; phylum Streptophyta; class Pinopsida; order Pinales; family Pinaceae; genus Pseudotsuga; species Pseudotsuga menziesii. The sequence goes on from LPNX010882315.1 coordinate 250,520, forward strand.
AATCTTGTGTACAAAAATTGACAGACAATTGATGGATCAATTCTAGGAATTTCCTCATAAGTCAAAGAAAAAATATCACGAAATTCTTTGAAAATCCTTCTCTAAAACTTTCAATTTATTTCGTCGAGCATTTCTGGCCTATGTGAACATGCTCAATGGTTCCAAGCATGACTGATATGTCAATTGGTTTTGTCTTAGTGATGTTTCAAATATTCTCTTTGGAATCTGTGTCTTGCAACAACACAAGTGTTTGCGGATGGGTGACAATATCAGTATTGATAAGTGAGTCAAGTTCAAAACCTACCGAACTGGCGTTGGGAAGAAAAGAATATCGATGATGGTGATCTTCCCATACAGGTTCATTCACACTCATGATCTCCATGATGGACTCATCCGAAGGAAAAGTCTATTGGATATAGTCTAGAGTGGGAAGAGAGGGTTCTAGCTAGTAGGCCAAGTGGTAGGGATCTGAAGCTACCAAATGAAGATCATTTGGCTGGACATCAGAGGCAGATTGGACAACATAAGATAATGCTTCATAGGGGCCAAGGGAGGATGACTCAACAACTTTTTTTCCCTTGGTACTATAACTAGTCATGGAAATCATATTCACGGTTGCTACTTCCATACTAGGAGGGGCAGAAGGAAACACTCCCATAAGGGTTGAATCTTTCAGCATACCTACCCCAATCAATTTATAAGGAGGAGGAGAATGACTTAGCATACAGATGTTATTCACAGTGGGAGTAGTAACATATGGTGAAAAAAACTCAAGCTAATCGATAGTTACAATTTTTCCCAAATGAGGGAACTGGAGAGTTTGAAAGACTGTCGAAGTGACAACAGTCATGGCATAGAACCAATTTCTCCCCAATAGGAGATTGTAATCCAATGGGGAATCAACTTCTTCCACCTGAATGGAAACAGTTGTTCCCCCAAGCTTGACTGAAAGGGCTGGTAATAGACCATGAGGCTAGAAACCTCATCCATCAAAATATTTTAACGTCGTAGGAGACTTTGTAAGATCAAGAGAACCAATGGTTCTCCAATAGGCTATATAAAAGACTGAGGCTGAAGCTCCTTCATCTAGAACGGTCCAATGGACCTTTCTCCCAACTACTATAGAGGTAATTTGAAATGCGATTTGGTGAGGTAATTTGGATTTATAGTTCTCTAGTTGAAATGAATCAAGTTGGTGTTATCTAGGTCTAATTCCCCCAAATCTATTAGCATGTTTTTACACTGCGTTGGACAACTTTGGAGTACCTCAAGGGTAGACATCACGCAATGTGCCTGAGCTAAATATTCAACAACATTATAGAATTGTGCATCTCAGGAATTGGGATTGAAAATAGCGTTCCTAAGGGTAGCATTAGGTGGTCGTAAAATTAAATCAAGATTAGGTTTTTCGATCACGAGAGGGCCATTAGATGAATATGGAGGAGAACTAGTAGAAGGAACTTTATCGGGAGAAGGATTTATGTCCTTATTCTCTATTGCCTTGTCATATGAATGACTATGAGTATTCAAATTGATCGTATCTGAAGACATCATTCTGATTTCTTCCATGGAACCAGAGGTCCCCTAATTAAACATATGGTTGATCAGTTGTTGTTGAGACGGGAACGGATCGGTAAGCACCGCAGGTGTGGGATTACTTTTCAGGAATTTACTAATCTCTTCATGACGAGGGCACTCCTTTGTGAAGTGATCACCCCCACATAAAAAACAAGGGTACTTATCCTTTCTCTTTCCTTTATCATTCTTCGTGGTTGTAATCTTGGTATTCTCTTGTTGGTTTCCAGGTTTTTTATTTTTACCTTTTCCTTTTTTTCTTATTGCCGATATTTTTTGTACGTTGAATAGAATTTACCTCGGTGGAAACCATAGGAGATGAAGGAGTAGTAGCAGAAGCATTAGGTTTCTTGGTAGTTTTGGCTGCTGACAAGGGTTGGATTGAACCAACAACCCCATCAATAGGAGTCTCCACAGGTGTCTTAGCAGGGTCCATGCTGGGATGAGTAGCTTGAGGGATTAGGTCATACAAAGTTCCAGATTGGGAATATACCAAATCAAGATAATAAGCGTGACTGATAGCCTACTTTTCAGTAACAGCACCACCCATATCCACATCTCAGGAAATGCGAGGCAATAGGGATTTCATGAACCAATCAGCTAACATTTGGTCCAGGATGGGAGCTTTAATAAGTCGTCTTCGTCATCTCCACTCATGGATATGGTCTGATATGTGTGTGGAGGTATTTTGATGGAGTGAGGTCAAAAGTTCCGTACCCATTTCATAATGAATGGGTAGGTGAAAGTGTGTAAGGAAAACGGTTGACAATGAGCTAAAATCCAAAAATGAATGTTGTGAAAGTTCAATATACCACTTTGCGGCCGTATTGATGAAATTTCATTGGAAGAATCTCAAATGAATAGATTCATCCATCAAGGACATCGAAGAACACCATAGATGAAAATTCATGACATTATTTTTGGGATCATCTCCCTACTTGCCATTAAACTTTGGAATATTTGATGGCAACTTAACTGGAATAGCAAGCCACGAAGGGTTGTGCTAAATGGGATTATTTATCAACTTTTAAAAATAGGGAAAGTCTAAAGTTTCTAGGAATAGAATTTTTTGATTAGGTTCGACACACTATTAGTATTGATAATGCATATGTGTACCAGTAGGACCATAAGCTTACCGATATATTGGTTGTTGAGTTGGTTGATGGGAAGATGACCCTCCTGAAGAGCCTCCAGAAGGGGGTGGGCCTCCAAGAGGTGGGAATTCAGGTGGTGGGCCTCTAGGTGGTGGGCCTTTGGGTGGTGTTCCACTAGGTGGTGGTCCTATAGAAGGTGGACCCCCAGAAGGTGGGCCTCCAGGTGGTGGTCCTCCCGAAGGTGGGCCTCCAGGTGGTGGGCCCCTGGGTGGTGGTCCTCCATAAGGTGGACCTCCACCAGGTGGGCCTCCTCCAGGTGGGCCTCTGCCTGGTGAACCTCCAGTAGGTGGTCCACCATAAGGTGGCCCTCTAATGCCTCCAGCAGTAAGAATAGGATTTCCTCCCATTGTCGGCATGTAGGACCAATTAGGTTCTCCCCATGGTGTAAACGTGTTTCCAGGGTAAGAGATTCTAGTATACATGGTTCCTGTAGATGTAGGTTAATAATTCGTATTTTCTAAAGGTAATTGAATTGTTGGGTAACCATAACCCCAAGAAGACTGGTTGACTACAGGCGGTGCCCCTAAGGGTTGGCCTAAACTCGATGGAGGGTTTACCATATTGGTATGGGTAGGAGGAACAACCACTACGAGTTGTCCTACAATAGAAGTATTTCTAGTACTAGTAGAAACTCTAGTAACAGATAACATAGGTCGCATTGGGGGTTTCCCCCCTACGTTGGAATGTACTAACACCATTTGAGTTGAGGATTGTCCCCTAGCTACAGATTTTATGGGAGGAATAGTAATAGACCTAGGATTTAAAATTGTAGGGTTGGAGGTTTGACCTGGATTGCGAGGAGACATACCATGAGGTGGTACATCATCAACAGGAGCCAAAGTCTCAGCTAATGGACTATATCCAGAATTCCATAGATCCAGCAGATGGGGTAAAAGAGCCAACATAGGTTCTTTGTGAGGTACAGGGGTTGCCATAACTCTTTCCATCCTCTCTTGAAAATTACAAGCGCGATCAAGAGATGCTTGAAATATCCTATATGCATCCTAATTTAGAGGAGGGTTCTTAAAAGAGGGTCTAATAACCCCTAATTTGGCAATGGACTAACCCATAGAAGTTCTCCAAAAGGGAACATCAGGGCTATATTCAATTTCATTAGGACCATCAATTCGATCTTCCATCGGAGAATGAAAGGAAGTGTCAGCTGCAAGAGCCTGTTGGACCAAGGGATTGATATAATATGTGAATTGATATCCACTTTCTACAACTAGGATACCTCCCACATGGGAGTCAGTTGCAGCTCCTTGATCTGTGGCTTCCATTGGGCCTTCCCCTATTGCAGGTGGAAATTCGAGTGGTAATCCTTGGTTTTTTCTGGATCGTCTCAACTAAAACTTAGCCATATTGTAAAAAGTCACTAAACCTAACCTAGGGTTTCAAAAATAGGGAAATCACATAAAATTTATACTACACAAACTATAGGCTACAAGCAAACTTAAGTGACAAGATGGGCTGAAAAAGTCGGTTCCTCATCAAGATTGTCAAGTTTTTGCAACTCGCAATATACTGCAGGGTCAAACAGTAAAACATGGTGAGGAGGATCAACCGTCCCTCACCTGAATACCTAACTACCTGGATGTCACATGTGTAGTAGTATCCCCAAGTGTTTTTCTTAGTGTATTGCACCAAGAAGGTGGCCAAAAGGGATTTTCTCAGATGGTCTCAGGAATCCTAGAAGGGGCTCCCGATATACACAACGTATGTGGGAGTTCAAATCCGTAGTAGTGTTGTCTAATGCAAAACCATCCACAAGGGGCCTTCCAATATACATTCGAGTACGTGAAGTACCTTTCGATATACCTCAAGGGTACGTGAAAGGTCATTCGATATACCAATGGTACGTGGAAGAACCATGCAGGTCCCAGGTTGCAGTGCAAGCAATAAAAGACATCTCCTACGTTTTACAATGCTGGAACACGTCTCTAACTTATCACTCAAGTTACTAAAAAAATTAACCTATAGCTACCGTTAATTTTAAGTTGAACAGTTAGGTGAATGCATGGAGTTATGACAGAAATGTAAAACCATGCAATTATGATGTGCAAATTCTTTCACTTTAACTTTCAAAGCATGCCTACTTACGGGATGGAGAGAGTATTTCGTTTTTCCAATTTTGTTTTAAAACCAAAATGTTCCCAAGCAATCTAACTCATAAAATTTCTGAGAATACAAAACAAGAAAGATGCTTCTAAACTAAACTTTTGAAAGCAAGCAAAATAGGGAGAGATCTCTTTTCTAAAAATAAAGACAAAGAACACTCAAAGGTATACTAATTTTTTTTTCAATTTTTCTTCAATAATGGAAAGATATAACTTAAAACTACCATTATTTTTCTTTTGACTGAGACAAGAATGTAAAAAGAAAGAAGAAAAATGGAGATTTGAAAGCTTATGAGGCTAGTCAGAGACCCAATAATTCATCTTCAAACATAATTATAACCAAATCTCAACAAAAAAATTTCTTTTTTAACAAGAAAAAAGAATTCTTTCGTAAACTTAATGAAAAATGAAAGCAAGAAATCAACCAGCAATTCTTCCTTTTTAGTCTTATCAAATAGTAAGATTGAGATCTATCTCAGCTAACGCTTTCAAACACTCCTTTCAAAAGATAAAAACCAAGCATACAATCAATGAAGATGATGAGCCTAACCTAGCTTTTGATTTGAACAAACAAGCATTTACCACACCTAGGTTTTGAATTTCAACTATTCAAATATATGCAAGCAAGCCCAAACATTCAAAACTAAAAAAACAAAACCAAAACAAGTTTTGCAATGACAAGTGTTTAAAAATCCTACTTGGCACCGCGTCCTGCGGGTCACTGACAAAGCAGTTCTGAGGCAGCACCACTTCTTGATTGTTGAACACAGGTGGTGGCACTACTTCCTGATCACTGAACATAGGAAGTGGCACCGCTTACTGCCCATAGTCCATGTGCGGTGTCCTACAGAAGTCAAAAAATAAAAAAATGGCGAAAAATCAAAGTTAATCAGTAAAGTACTGGCATAGAAATCATGAATTGACAGGAATATAAAGCACAGAAGGTAAGAAAAACTCAGATCTGAATAGATATGATGATACCAAACCGAGATCTCACTATATTAGCTAGTAGATATGACTAATAAAAATTGGAGCTTGGATTTCAGACAAGAGTTGGAAACCAAGGAAGATCAAATGAACTTAAATCTCTTCTCCAACAAAGTCGCCAGATTTGTATCTAGGAAAAATGCACCTCTTGTGGAGAGGAGTTGTTCCTCTAGTCTGAATGGTTCAGATCTAGAACAAATAGTTCACTACAAGATTGAAAGACTTTCCCTAGAATGGGTGGAGATATGGAATGAGTGTCTTTGATGGAATAGTGTAGCTATTTCCTGCAATTATAGCTCTTCATGGATGTGCCTGCAAGATTACATAAAAACCAGTAAACAAGATCAAAAATCTCTAGAATATGATCCACTATTCTATGTCAGTGACTAAGGAATTCAAAAATAAAATACATGATAATGACACAACATACTTTATGGGAAAGGAACCAATTTTCATTAAGATGAAGAATAAGTTTACAACATTTTCCTTAGTGTCGATATGCTCCTTCACAATGCTGATATCTTGTCCCCAAAAGCTCCTACTTGTTCCCTCTATGCTCACCCTACTGATTTAGGCCAAAATGTCAATTCAACAACATAAATTTGCTCCTTCTCAACCATGGATATGAGCCTAATTTTATAGGCCAAGAGAGGATAGGGATGGTTGAGCAAATGATGGGTGAGGTGGATAGGAGATCCCAAAAGGATGGATCTCAAATCCAGGTGTTCCTCAGGTGTAGGTATAAGGGTGCCATGAAGTCTTCCTTCGGGAAGCTTGATGGAAACCTATCCTTTTAACTTTTTACCAAGGGCATCGCTTCCTGCTCACTATGACAGAGCGGTGACAGGGCATAACCACGCCTTGTACAAGAGGTAAAGGCGGTGGCATCGCCTATTGTCAAGAGGATAAAGGCATTACTGAAGAAGGCACCACCTATTGACTTACAGGTAGGAGCGGTGCTAGATTTTCATATGAAGGATTGATATCTAAGCCAGTGTTTTACTTCATAATTTGGGATTCAGGAAAAATAATGATGTTCGAGACATCATCACATGATGATGACAATATTTAGGTGTAACATTCTTTCACTTCCTAATTTTTCTCAACCCTTTGTTCTTGAATATGATGCCTCGGGAATGGGATTGAAGTTGTATTATTGAAAAATAAGTATCCCATAGCATATTAAAGTTGGAAGTTGCAGCCTCATGATAGGTTATATTCATTTTATGACAAAGAGATGATAGCCATCCTGCATGCACTAGTCAAGTTCATACAATATACTGTGGGAAGTAAGTTCATCATCAAAACTGATCACAATAGATTGAGAAACTTCCTATAACAAAAGGAGTTGAATTATAGGAAATAGAAATGGGTGAGTAATATACAAGAATTCAGCTTTGACATTGAGTACAAGAAGGGTAAGATGAATATTGTAGTTGATGACCTCTCTAGAAAATTGGTACTTTCTTTTATGAAGTTTCATGATCATTGGAAAGCACGGTTAGGAGTTGAGTATGAAAATAATCATTTTCCTTGTCATTTTTTTGGTGGAATAATTCATGATGATTATTTCAATATATTTAATTATCTCATATATCATAAGTATATAATATTTATAGTTCCATAATCATCACTGAAGAAGAAGATCCTAGATTTTTCCCATGATGCGCCCCTAGCTAAACATCCATCATTTGTGAAGACATATAGGAAGGTGAGGGAACGATTCTCTTGGAAGGTCCTAAAGAAAGAACTAATGGATTATGCTAGAGCATGTGCATCATGTCATCAAAATAAAGTAGGAAATACACATCCAGCAGGAATCCTACAACCTCTTGCTACTCCAGAGCAGAAATGTGAAAGTGTTGAAATAATGTAACTTCAAATAATATTCTACTTGTACTTCACATTATTATTTCTTAGGGAGATGTTACTGATGTAATAGGTCATGTAAAATTCATGAATTAAACCCTTAGTAGTAAGTTGGGTCAATAGCACCTAGAAAAGAAGAATATAATTATTATTGTAAAGTTTACCTAGGTAGGTATGACCTGTCAATTAGATAGGTCGACCCAGTTAGGTAAAATGTTAGTTGGGAAACTAGTATAAATAGGGAGGTACCCTCCCTCATTTATACACTCTCACCCACAGTTGTATTGTGCAAGAGAGAGAAAGAAGGAGGGACATAGAAGGAATAGGACTAGTGTCTTTGGTGTTTTGGATCTTATTCTTTGGGTTAGGTCTCTCACTTGATGAGACTTTGGTCTTTGGTCTTTGGTCATTTCATACTGGTAATCTATATTGAGGAAATTTTTGTTGGGTTTTTCCCTTTAGAGATTCCGAGGGTAAATTGTTGTGTACCTTCTAATTGTGGTTCTTTCAATGATCCTCTTTATGTTTTTATTATGAAAATGTACTAAATGCTTATCAATTTATGACTTAAGGTATTACAACATAGAAAAATTAACATAGTATCAGAGCCAGCCTAAAAAGAGCATATTTCATCAGGTAAATCTCTATCTCCTTCTTCAAACAAGAAAATTAGGGTTTTATACTAAAATGGAATTTTTTAGTGCAAGTGACATAGCGGAATTTCCCCTCTCCTCAGAGAATTGTTTGGCACCAAGATCAAATTTTTTCAGTGATAAGATACTATGTAAATTCCAGACCTAGTTTGGCTTGTAACCAGAAAACCATAAATTGTACTCCAAGATATTGCAAGTCTAGTTTCAAGGGTTAGAATTTGTATTTTTCATAAACTGATTGTACCATCATACTCGCCTCATTCAAGTGCATACTTTGGTGAGTAAAATTTTAGTTTCTGAGAAATTTTCATTTTTTGTCATTTTATGATATCCGTGACAAGATGTCTCCAAGAACTAAGCTTGATGACAAGTTGGAAGGCATAGAAAAATTTTGTGCTTGGAAATATAGAATAGGACTCATTCTAGAAGAGAATTATCTTGAAAATTTTATCAAGGAATTGTTTTCGGAGCCCAACGAAGATAAATAAAATTAAAATTCCAAGAAATATATGATTAGTGCCAAGAGGATCATAGTTAATTCAATAAAGGATCACTTGATTCCTCAAGTATCCTCCAAGGATATACCTAAGGAAATGTTTGATTCCCTATCAGGAATATATGAGGAAGAAAAATCAACTAGATGATGAACTTGAGAGCCCAACTAAAAAGTACAAATATGATTAAGGGTGAATGTATCCATGAATACTTCACAAGGTTATCTCAATTCAAAGAACAAATAGAAGCAAGATTGATTAAATTGAACTAGTAATGACAAATCTCAATGGTGTGTCTAGACCAAGGGACTCCTTCATCCAGACAATTTGTGCAAGGAAGGAAAGCATAAAACTTGATCTCTTATGGGAATAATGTGTTCAAGAAGAAGCTAGAGTATCTAGCTGAGAAGCACCACTTATAGATGATGACCATGATCTAGCTACTCATACTAGAAGAAGAAAAGGAAAATATCATTTCAAGAAGGAAAATCATAAGGGGTCTTATCCTCCTAAGAAGTTTCAAAATAATAAAAATGGATATCACAAGATAAAATATGTATCCTCTTACCAATGTTACCATTGTGATAAGATAGGACACATTGCCAAAAATTTTCCAACAAAGAAATAATAATATAAGCAGAAGAAGAAGAAAAATACAACATGATAACTTAGCTAAACAAAATAAGAAGAAGAACCTCCCAGGAAGTTAGAAAAAGAAGAAGTTGAAGAATATGTTCTCTAGAATATGTATATGTGACTAGAGGGTGGTCTGTATAAACTAAGAGGTCACTCAAAAGCAACCTCGATCCATGATTCTACAATACCATAGAAAGCATGCTCACATAAACTACAAATCCCTACCACATGTGAGCAAGGTAGTCACAAGTCTACCAGACCTAAAAATTGATCATGAAGGAATATGTAAAGGATGTAACCTTTGATGAAGATACAACTCTCAAGAAGTCAAGAATGTGTCAAGCTAAAGAAACATATGAAGAATTTGTAATCTCCCAGAGCTACAGAATCAATGAAGGAAGTTACACATTCTCTCGATGATGAGATTCTAGAAGAACATGATATGTTGGAGCCCCAAGAACCTCCCCACATGAATATCTCCCACAAGAGAAAGCCGTCTTGGTCCCATGAGATTATTCAATAAGAAGAAATTTATGGTGCTCCAAAAGGATCCACAAGGAAGAGCAAGAATCCAAATCCATTTCCTAGTTATGCGGCTTTGATGTATGATCTTGCAAATAAAGAACCTACTTGTTTTGAAGCAGCGGTTCAAAAGAAATATTGGGTAGAATCCATGATGGAATAATACCAATCCATAATGAAGAATGATGTATGGGAAGTAGTTCCCAAACCAAAAGGTAAAATTATTGTATCTTCCAAATGGATATACAAGATAAAACATATAGTCGATGGAAGTATCAGGAAGTAAAAAGAAAGATTTGTGGCCCGGGTATTCTATAGAAAGGAAGGAATCAATTATGAAGATATTTTTCTCTTGTATAAAGGTACACTTCTATCAGAAACATCATGGAACTAGCAACCAAGACAAAATGGAATTTACACCAAATGGATGTGACAACAACCTTACTGACATATTCAGTTGACAGAGAGTGGTGCCACCACTCTGTTACTGTGGACAAGCATGGTTCTTTGGGAGTAATGCTCTATATTCATCTACCAGCCAACGGTGCCAAGAATGGTTTTAATCCCTTAATGATTTTTGAGATCTTGCATTTAAATTTTGTTTCTAAGTGTTCTTTCCCTCTATTACTGATAATTGAAAAAATTAGTCAAGATCTGGAATGTGTTTGTAGGCTTGATTTGTTCATAGACTTTCAATATTTAGTATTGGTTTGGCCTTTAAGGCTTCTTGGATCTTTTTGGTTTTTGTTTGAAAGAAGAATTTTCTTTTGAGAAGTGATTATATATTCAGATCTCTGAGTGTTGTTGATCAACTGGAAAAGAAAATGGTCTTAGTTTTTCATTGATTGTTAAAAGATTGTTTTTATATTTATTATTGAAAACTTCAGAGGAAATTCACCATAGATACAGGCATAGGAATGAACTATTGATCACATGACAAGTCTCACCAGCTTTAAAGTATCTAAGTTATGATTGCTTTTTGCATATTTTATTCTCAACAAAAAGACAAGTAGTTTGTTTTTTAATATTTTTTCAATTTGATAAATTGAAAAATATTTGGTGTGTTAGTGATAGTTCCTTTATTTTCAAAAGAGATCTTATAGTTCAAATTTGTATTGGAAAGTCCTTTTATGCTTCTTACACCTAAATCTCATCAACATCATGTTGTGAGATCAAAATCTCAGTATTAGCCTTAAATCCTCAAGTTTTGAAAATGAAGTTGGGAAAGGATCATGATTTTCATACCTTTGGCCACCACCGCACTTTCCCTTTGGTCAATGTGTCATACCCGTATTGGTAACACCCTTGTTCTATGAGTAGTAAGCGGTGCCACTGCCTATTACCCATGTGCAGTGTGCGGTTCTCACCTGGTAACACTATTTCCCCATGGACAAGGAGCAATGCTCGAGTTATGAAGGAAAAAAGAGAAGCTTCGAGAGGATTCTCGAAGCTAGCATTCATGGAGCCTCATCCCTATGGTTTAGGACCACCTGGATCTTGAAATCCCTCATTGTACGATACTCCCTCCACCTCACTCATGAGATCCTCAACCTCTCTTATCCTCCCATGCCTTTATATATCAGCTTACCCCTCATTGGTAATGAGAGGAAGAATATGTTATTGCACCTATACTCTGGCCAAATTCATCCCATATTAGTGAATGGTTACTAGGAAATCTTGAGATTTGAGGCATAGTTAATTGGAGAAGGATTTCCAACACCAAGGATTAGGTTGTAAGCTCTCTCTCTTCATATTTTTAATGCAAATGAAGGTTTCTTTCCCATAAGCATTCATGTATTTGATTATTATGATGTTCATTGTTGAATTCCTTGGTCATTGACACAAGATCATATACTAGCTTGTTACTCTGGTCTGGTTAGTGTTTTTGTTGTATCTTGCAGGATATTTGAACATCCAGATCTCCTAATACCAACCTTTGTAGCCTGTGTAAGGTAGAAAAAGTATTTCATTTAACTAGTTTATATAATATTAGGGAAATATCTTTTATTTTGTGACTACTTTGTTCTAGTTCTGATTGTTTCAGGATAGGGAAACATCCTTGTGTCCACACTCGTTGAGTATTTCCGGAAAAAAAATTGGTGACTCCACTGGGTAGATATCAAAATTCTTGGTTTTGTTTTTGAAATTGTCTCTATTTTCAATTTCAGTTTATCATTCAAATATGCTTGTAGATTAGTTGGATCTGGTTTGAAATTGTTAAATTTACCTCTTCCTACCTCTAATACCTCAAATTTTCACATTTACATGTTGATTACATCCAGTATTCAAGCTTTAACATTTTTATTTTTTTGGATTTGTGTATGATTTCAAGATCCTTTTGGACACCGCACCTGGGAAGTGTAAAAAGAGCGGCCACCACACCTTACCTTAAAGAAGAAAGCGGTGACATTTCACATATTCAGTGGATAGAGAGCGGTGCCACCACTCTATTACTGTGGAAAAAGCGCGGTGCTCTGGGATTAATCCTCTGTATTCATCTGTCAGTCAATGGTGCCATGTAGGGTTTTAATCCCTCAGTGAATTTTGAGATCTTGCATTTAAATTTTGTTTCTGAGTGTTCTTTCCCTTTGTTACTGATCATTGAAAACATTAGTCAATATCTAGAATGTGTTTGTAAGCTTGATTATTTCATATACTTTCAAGATTTAGTGTTGGTTTGGTCTTTAAGGATTATTGTCTCGTTTTGGTTTTGGTTTGAAAGAAGAAGTTGCTTTTGAGAAGTGATTATATATTAAGATGTCTGAGTGTTGTTTATCAACTGGAAAAGAAAATGGTCTTACCTTTTCATAGATTTTTAAAATATTGTTTTATATATTTATTATTGAAAAATTAAGAGGAAATTCACCATAGATCCGGGCATATGAATGAACTATTGATCACTTGAATAGTCTCACCATATTTCAAGTATATCTATTCTGATTGCTTTCTGCATATTTTCTTCTCAACAAAAGGACAAGTAGTTTGTTTTTTAATCTTTTTTCATTTTGATAAATTGAAAAAGTTTTGGTGTGTTAGTGATATTGCCTTTCTTTTCAAAAGAGCTCTTATAGTTCAAATTTGCATTGGAAAGTCCTTGTATGCTTGCATTAGGAGTGAAATTATAGTTCAATACATTTGGCTTAACATCAATTTTCTTTCACGAAACGAGAATTGAACCTCTATCCCTCTTCTAAGTAGGGCATAATTGGAAAGTTGAAAGTGAAACATTTGCATGAGCATATTGCATGTTTTTACATTTTTTGTACTCATCTCATGCATTCACCTAACCGTAAAAATAAAATTAAGCACTAGTTTAGGTTAAAATATTTAGTAATTTGAGTGATAGGATAGAGACATGTTTCAGTGTCGTAAAACACACGAGTTGTTGTTATTTTTCCTACACTGCATCCCAGGGATCGTGTGGTTTTTCCAACCATTATTGTTATACTGAATGGCCTTTCACGTACCCTTGAGGTATATCGAAAGGTACTTCATGTACTCAGTGGTATATAGGAAGGACCCTTTCAAATGGTTGTGCATTAGAAATCACTACTATGGATTTGAACTCCTGTGTACCTTGTGTATATCGAGAGACCCCTCTAGGAAACCCAGACCAACTTAGAAAATCATTTTGGTCATCTAGTTGGAGAAATACACCGAGAATAACACTTGGTGAGTTACAATGCACGTGTCATCCAGGAAGTTAGGTATTCAAGCAAAGGTACGGTCCCAATCCTCCTTGCTACATCTTAGTGTTGGACCATGCTGTATATCATGAGTTGTGATAACTTGAAAATCCTAGTCACGGAACCGAATTTTCATCAACCCCTCCTATCATTTAATTTTTCTTTTTGACCTTATCTTGTGTATATTTTCTTGTGTGTGATATATCCTTTTGATAAAACCTTAGAGTAGTAGTTTTCAGCTGTCATCCTAGCTGAATTACCTAAGAGACAATCTCACAGGTTGCAGGGTTTGGCACCTAACTTTCCTCCATTTACAGAAGGAATGGAAAGGGAAACCATGGACCAACCAACCACAATTGATCCCCATGTAGAAGGAATCCTGATTACTGAATCCAAAGAATAGATTTCTTCCACTTCTATGATAGTTCAACAACCTTCTGCAGAAGATTAAACCCTTCGTTTTCAAATGGATGGTCAACCTAGTGCATGGGACTGGGTCTTTACCCATCCATCAAACGATACTATGGCATCAGAATTTGGTCCAACCGCACCTTTCTAGGAGACTTCCTTAGGACGGGCTATCTCTGAGTACGAAACCACTTCAAGGAACCCTTTAGTGTTTGCGCACAATGGGGGATAACCTAAGGAGGAGGAGTCTTTCTCCTCTACCCCACCATTCAAAGTTATCCTTCCCAACATACCATGCTCTTTATGCACCTTATGTGGATCCTAACTCTAGGTCACCTTTTCAAAATGTGGCCACTTATGATCCAGGTCAACCTTTTATTCCTCCCCCACCATCTTGGAATTCCTCATCTATTTCTATTTTTTTTCCTACTACCGGCAGGGAACCCCTAGGCGAAGTTATTGTATCAACTAGGGGAACTATTTCTAGTATGGGAAAAAACCTTGATGTTGGACCATCGACAGTTAGTATACCTCCCATGAGTACCAATGTGGTTATTCTGTCTTACGGTATGGGACAACCCTCATGGGTCCAACCTACCTTTATTCAACCTTCATGGGGTTATACTTATCTAGGAAATCAACCTCCTTTAGTTAATCAGAATTATCAACCTACAACATTAGGAGTTATTTATATCAGATTTCTTTACCCTGATAACATGTACACCCCATGGGGCCAACCTAATTGGTCAAATGTCCCCGCACCCGAAGGACCATCTGTCAATGTTGTTAGAGGTTATGGAGGTCCACCACCTAGAGGTCCTCCTTTTGGAGGTCCACCTTCTAGAGGTTTTCCACCTGGAGGTCAACCTCCTGGAGGTCAGCCTCCTGGAGGCCCACCACCTGGAGGACACCCTCTTCCTAGGATTCCACCACCTGGAGGACCCCCTCCACCTAGAGGCCCTCCCTCTAGAGGTCCACCTCCCCCCAGGTGTCCCACCACCTGGAGGGCCCTTGTGGGGATCATTTATGAATAAACCACCAAATAAACCAATGATTGGAACATCACCAACACATATTTATCAATCCACTTACAGTCCTACTGGTCCAAAAATTCATTATCGATATTACCAATATGCTCAACCCAGCCAACAACTCCCACTTTTTTCTACTTTGGACTTTCCAAACTTGTCCAAATTGATTAATGATCCCATACAACATGCCCCTTTTTGTCCTGCAATCCTAGTCAAATTACCATCAGACATCCCCAAGTTTGATGGGAAACAAGGTGAAGACCCAAAGAATCATGTTATGACCTTCCATCTATGGTGTTCTTCGAACTCCTTGATAGACGACTCCATTCATTTGAGGCTCTTCTAGAGAAATTTTACTTGCACGACTGCTAATCAGTAAATGGAACTTCCAAAACACTCATTTGTGGATTTTAATTCATCGGCAACTGTATTCCTTACCCATTTCCATCTTCCCATTCGTTATGAAACTGATACAGATATTTTGACCTCTCTTCAATAAAATACTTCCACCCACATATCTGATCACATTCATGAGTGGAGGAGATGCAGAAGGTTGATCAAATATCCTATTCTTGATCAATTGTTAGCTGACTAGTTTACTAAATCATTGTTTTCCCCTATTGCTCAAGATGTGGCTATGGGTGGTGTTGTCACCGAGAAGCAGGCTATTAGCTAGGATCAATATTTGCACGTAGTTTATTCTCATTCTGGAAACTTAGATGATTTGATACCTCATGCTCCTCATCCCATTACTGCTCCCTCCAAGCCACCTGCTGAAAATCATATGGAAGGTATTGTAGGTTCAATCCAACCTCCATCCACATTGAAGCCTACCAAGCAACAAAATCCTCCTATTGCTTCACCTGCTACTTCTTCCACTCCTACTATTTCCACTAAGGTGAATTTTATTCAATCAATGCAAACACCCAGTAATAAGAAAAACTGGGTAAAAATAAAAATAAAATATCTGGAAACCAGCAGGAGAATCCCAATACCATGACTCCAGAGAATGAATCCAAACCCAAATGGAAGGCTAAGTACCCTTGTCTATTGTGTGGAGGTGATCACTTCACGAAAGAGTGTCCTTGATGTGAAGATATTAATAAGTTCTTGAAAATTAATCCCACGCCGACAGTTTAACTAGCCTTTTCCCATCACAATAGAAATTAATTGATGATACTTCTTTTCATGGACCATCTTCCTCCACCAAGGAAATCAGAATGATGTTCATTAAGATCGTTTCATTGACCACACGAAGTCATACATATGATAAGCCTCCTAAGAAGAAATATTAAGGTTCCTCTCACGAGAAGACCCTTCTGCTAGCTCTTCTCCTTTATCTCCTTCTAATGGCCCTATTACAATTGATAAACATATTTTTTACATAATTTTGTGCCCTCCCAAGAGTGCAATCCAGAATAATTTTTTAATCCAAGCGCACGAGCTGCCCAATTCTACAACATTGTTGAATATTTAGCTCAAGCACCTTGTGCCATGTCTACTCTGGAAGTACTCCAAAGTTTCCCTACGTAGCTTAAAAAATTATTGTCATCTCTAGAGAACTTAGATACAGAAGAATTCAACTACAATTACTTTTAACGTGGAGAATTACAAATCCAATTTATCCCACCAACTCACGTTTCAAATCGCAACTATGGTGGTAGGTAGGAAAGTTCATCAGACCATATTGGATGAAGGAGCTTTCGCCTCGGTTCTATCTATGTCCTGTTGGAAAGACCTCGGCTCTCCTAAACTTAATTGGTCACCAACCACCTTGAAAGCCTTTGACAAATGAGGTTTCTCGCCTCATGGCTTGTTACCGACATTATCTATTGAGTTGGGGGCAATAATTTTTCTATTCAAGTAGAATTTTTTGATGCCTTGTTGTATTACAACTTGTTATTGGGGAGAAATTGGTTTTACACCATGATGGAAGTTACATTATCATCATTTCACACTCTCTAGTTCCCTCACCGTTGAAAGATTGTAACCATTTATGAGCTTGACTACTGTTCACCTGATATCACTGCTACCATGGAAAGAAACATTCCCATGTTGGGGAAATCCACTCCTCCTTATCAATCTGTAAGAGTGGGACTTTTGAAAGATTCATCCCTTATGGGAGTCATTCCACCTACTTATTCCCCTTCTGGTACAGAATTTTCTACGATTAACATGATATCATCTACAACTGGGGGAAGGTCCAAGGGCAAAGAGATTGTTGAATAACCTTATATGGATCCTCATGAAGTCATGTACCATGCCATTCAGTCTACTTCTGATGCTTATTTTGATGAACAACATCTAGTAGCATCAGATCCTTACCATCTACTCTATTGGATAGATTCCCCTCTCTCGACTCTAGATTATCTCTTCCAATATTTTTCATCTAAAGATTCTATCATGGATATTATGAGTCCGAATGAATCCTTATGGGAGGATCATCATCATAGATATTATCTTCTCCCCACTGTAGATTTTGTGGATTTGGGTTTTGTATATCTTATCAGTTCTGATATTGTTGAGCATCCTCAAACACCTATGTTATTACAGGATGTTTATTCTAAAGGGACCTTGTGCAAAATTACTAAAACTATTCACATCGACATATTGGTGAAGCCAGGGATTGTTGAACATGTTCACGTTGGCCAGAATTGTTCAGCAATAGAAATTGAATAATACCAATCTCTTTTCAAGGAATTTCGGGATTCCTTTTCCGTGAGTTATGAATAAATGTGAGGGATTGATATATCCATCGTAGTACATGATATCAAGACTTACCCAAAGGAAAAAACGGTTAGGAATAATCTCCACCAGGTCCCCCTGAGGAAAGATGCAACCATAAAAGCAGAGGTTGAAAAGCTTTTGAAAGTTGGTTTTATTTATCCAATTCCATTGACTAAGTGGGTGTCTAATATTTCTCTTGTTTCTATTAGGATATTTATACATTTAGGAGTTAGTTAAGATCAACTTGTTATAATATGTCCCTTAGGAAAAGTATGTTTATTTATTATGCATTAGTATGCATTTGTAAATATCTAATCCGACAGTCACGATATGTTCTAGACATATAGTCTTGTGATCCGACGATTCATCTTCTCTTAGATCATAATTACCTTTGATCTGTGACTTGATATCTATTTAAAGAGCATGGAGGGTCCTTGGCTAGTTGATCGATTATGATAATCTCATTTGTAACTTTCTTTCTTTTGCATAATAAACTGCCTCAAGTAGCTATTTGGTTGGGTTTGTGTAGTGTTTCCCTCTCGAGAGTTTAAACCACATGAAAAAATCGGTGTGCCGATCTCTAAGTTGTTTGTGTGAGTGGTTTCTCTAGTTGTTCAGTCTTTTGGGAGTACCCTATTTACCCGAACATGGTACCAAAGTGTTTACGAAGAGTCGCTTCCGTTGATGATCTAGATATTGAACTAATGTTGCTAAAGCTTTGAAAGGGCTTCTGGTTCAGAACTTTTTGTGCATTTATGGGATGTGGTAGGTGTTCCATTGCATCCATAGTGTTGTTTCCATTGGGAAATAGTTTTTTGTTTGATAGAAAATGTTTATGTTTGCTCCACATACGCCCATTTCATCAAATTTGAAGGTATAATGTTACAGTGACGTTTTTTATTGTTTTTTAAATTTATCATATTTTATCAGATTTATATTAGATATATTTTGTTTGTTTTAGTTTTGTATTTTTTCCTTCCATATTTTCGTATTCTTTTTTCTGTGCATCTTGCGCGATCGCGGCAAATCAGAAACAGAAAGGAAATGGTTTTTTCTACTGCGTATGCTCTTTGTCGTGCACTTTGTGTGATCACGGCGAATCATAAACATAGAGAAAACATAGACATTCTGGGAAATATAATGAGATCTAAGCCCAAATGTGTGGAAAAAAATTGTTTTGGTTTGTGGTGTGATTTGCAGAAAAAGAAAGCAAGCACAGAGATCAAGACAGAAGAGTAAAAAAAAAAATTCCTCCTTCCCTTATTTTACGTACCTTTTAATATTGTCTCACTTGGTTCAAAGTCGCTTTATTCCTTAATAGGTCTTGAGTTCAATTCTTATTAGTCACTTTTCTAAAAATTACATGCAATTTCTAATTTTAAGTTACTTTATTGTAAAAGTGCATCTCACTTAAATTATAAAAGCGAGTCACTTAAGTCTTTTGGTTTTTTGCTGCAATATATAAATTAACATCATTGTAAAAGTGAAATTCACTTATTTTACAAAACTGATTCACTTAAAGAAACTTTCTTTAAAGTCAATTTAATTTCATCTTGGGAAGAGGGGGGTTATTTTTTTTAGTCAGTCAATTCTCTATCTTCCACATCACTATTGGGGACATATTACACATTTTATTTGATCAAGCATAACTTCCTCATCTGAAGTCAATTTTCAGTGTCGTTTTTCTAAACAACATATTTTTTTATCTCTTTGCATCCATACCATTGGTTTCTCTTTTTTCATCCATTATTTTAAAATATGGCCGCCCCTTGTGATATTCTACTTACAAGTTCCAACTATTTATCGTGGAGATCTCATATGGAGGATGTTCTACGAAGTAGGGGACTTTTCATAATTACCTCAGGGAAAGAAATAGAACCTACTGATGATGATAAGAAAATAAAATGGGCAAATAAATGTGATGAATCTCGTGGATTGATTGGGATGTCAATCTCTACTGATTTGCAATTCCACATATCTAGAATTGATGAACCTGAATAAAGCTTGGGAAAAGTTGGAAGCTGTGTTTGGTAAACAAAATGAAATTCGAGGTCATCAACTCAAAAATGAGTCGATTTATTTCAATCCAAGTGATTTTTATTGCATTCAAGATTATTTATCTAAGTACAAAACTATTAAACTCTTATGTGCGGAATGCAAAATTAAGAGGGAATACAAGCAATGCATTTATCATATTCTTTCCAAACATGGACTTGCATATTATGTTTTTGTATCTACATTTTACTCCATGAAAGAATCCTTGAATCCAACTAGCTATATAGAGCCTAGTCTTGAATCCTTTTTTGATTCCTTGATTAGAGAGCAAGATAAGCTCATACATATTGGAATGATTAGAAATGCAGATACATCTAGGAAAGCCTTATTGGCCCAACAGAAAGAAAATTCCAATCCTCCCAAGAAGAAAAAAATGTTTGCAATAATAATCCAAACAAGGGTCCCAAACCCTCTTAGTCGGCTCCTTCTTTAAAAAAATGACAAAGGATCCAATCCAAAAGGAAAGAAGACTAAGCATCATTGCAACTACTGCGGGAAAGATAATCATGATGAATCTAAGTGTTTCAAGAAGATGGCAACCTTGGAAGTAGCAATGAAGAAGCACCACATTAGCTTAGTTTCGTCTTCAGAATCTACTTCTCATGGACATGCACTTTGTGCTTCTTCTTATTCTTATACTACATATTCTTCTTCTAATTCAAATGAATGGGTCATTGATTCTGGATCATCTTATAATATGGCTAAGGATCAAGTCATGTTTTCTACTATGCATGAATGTTACACCAAACAAATATTTATTGGTGATGATAGATCTCTAAGTGTTGTAGTATCTGGAACAGTTCCAATAAATAATGGTCATTTTAGTGATGTACTATGTGTTCCAAGAATTTCCTGCAATTTGTTTTCAGTCTATCAAATCACTCATTCTGGTGAAGGTAAAACTATAACGTTTACACCTCACCAAGTTGTAATCAAGGATTTTAAATATCCTCCACATGTCTTAGCTACCGAAATTGTTGATGATATTACCAGGTTGTACAAATTTAACAACTTTGGGTCATCACCTTTTCCTTCAGTTTTTGTTGCTCATAGTGATAAATTGAGCAAACTTTGGCGCGTGAGCGATTTGGTTACTTAAATTATCGCTTATTATAACAACTATGTAAAAACAATATGGTGGCAAGTCTTCTGATGGTATCTTGCAGGGATGGTGTTTTTTTCGGTTGTGTACTCAAAAAACATCATCAAGACAGTTTTGATAAATGTGCCTCTTGGCATGCCTCGGTTCCCTTGGAGCTTGTGCATAGTGACTTGTGTGGTCCTCGTCCATTTGGTTCCTTTTCTAGTTTCAAATATTTCTTAACATCCATTGGTGATTACTCTAGATGCACTTGGGTTTATTTCCTAAAACTTAAGAGCGAATTATTTAACATGTTGTTGGCCTACAAAGCCCTTGTTGAAAAACAATATGGTCATCAAATTCTTAAGTTAAGATCTGATAATGGAGGAGAATATGTTAACAAAAAGTTCACTACTTTCTACACTGAACAAGGAATCCAACAACAACACACTGCTCCATATACACCACAACAAAATGGTGTAGTTGAATGGAAGAACCGCACTTTAAAAAAAATGACTAATTGTATGATCCAATCTAAGGGACTAAGTCTTCAATTTTGCGTTGAAGCCATAAATTGTGCCAATTACATAGTTAATAGAACCCCCTCTAAATATTTACAAGGTATCACACCGGAAGAAGCATGGGTTAAAATTAAACCAGATGCAAGTCACTTGCATGTGTTTGGTAGTGAAGCATGGGCTCACATTCCAGATGAAAAACAAAAAGCATTACAGCCTAAAAGTGAAAAGTACATATTTGTTGAATATTCTGAATATGTAAAAGGTTATATACTTCTTCAACCACATTATCATGATATAATCATTAGAATATATGTTAAATTTGATGAAAATCTCTTGGCCTACAATCCTAACTCGGTATTTGTGCCATCTTTGGCCTACGAGCCTGATTCGATGATTGTGCCTTATTCATCTTCTAACTTCCTTGACATATTTCCAACTCAGCTTTTTTATGATGGTAGTGAGGATGAAAATCCACCTCCTCCTTATCATGTTCCTCTAGATGCACCAGCACAATTGCTTCCTCGATAGTTCTATTCTACATGTGAAGCAGTTGGTGATCTTGTCGGTGATCCTAGAGAACAATCTAAAACATGTTCTCAATTCCAATGAGCCTCTTCTCTTTTGGCTCAAGTTTCAGAGAATCATGATCCAGAGACTTTTGTAGAAGCTTCAGGAAATCCATATTGGGATGCATCTATGGATGAATAACATTGTTCTTTAATGGTGAACGATACTTGGAATCATGTACCTCTTCCAAAAGGAGGAAAACTTATCAGATGTAAATGGGTCTATAGAACTAAGTATGAATCAGATGCAAGTGTTGAAATACTTAAGGAAAGGTTAGTTACCAAAGTTTTTTCCCAAGTTGAAGGGATAAAATACAACGAAACCTTTTCTCTTGTCACAAAAATGAACTCCATCCACCTTGTTCTTTCCCTTGCAACCTTACATAACTGGGAATTCCATCAAATGGATGTCAAGTCTAAATTCTTACATGGCGATTTGCAGGAGGGAATTCACATGAAACAACCTCTTGGATATGTTCAGATAACTCGATCCTTTTCTGACACCTTAAGAAATCCTTACATGGCCTTAAGCAAGCTCCTAGAGCTTGATATGCCAAAATGGATAGCTTTCTACTTGACACTAGTTTTTCTAGATGTCATTCTGACCCCAATGTCTATACCAAGAAAGTCGGAAACCATGTCATGATAATTTTTCTATATGTTGATGATAATATTCTTATTGGTAGTGACCCTAAGATTTTAACCCATGTGAAATCCAGTCTTAAACAGAATTTTTAAATGTCGGACTTAGGACATTTGCATTATTTTCTTGGTCCCCAATTCTTGCAAACCAAATAAGAAATATTTCTTTCTCATTCCAAGTATGCTTGTGACCTTCTTCATCGCTTTCACATGGGAGATTGTAAACCAGCCCCTTCTCCCTTCCAGTCTGGATTCAAACTTTCTGCCACTTGTACTTCACCTAAAGAAGATGCCACCTTGTATCACCAACTTGTTGGTAGTCTCTTATACTTGACTCATTGTCGTCCTGACTTTTCTTTTGTTTTTGGTTGTGTTGCCTGTTATATACAAACACCTCATGAAAGTCACTGGAAAGAAACGAAAATAATACTTCAATATATCCGAGGTACAATTCAGTTCAGGATTCATTACAGTATAGGGGTTAGTCCTGTGTTGGTTTGTTTCAATGGTTTAGATTGGGTCGACGATCTTGATGATCAAAAGTATACTACAAGTTATGTTTTCAGTATGGCATCTAGACCTGACACTTCGGCTTGTAAGAAACAAAAATCTCTTTCTCTTTCTTCAGTAGAAGAAGAATATAGAGCCGTAGTTAATTCTAGTCACGAAGATTTATGGCTTCGACAAATCCTTTCAAAGTTTGTATTCGAGCAGCAGAATCCTACTCCACTTTGGTGTGACAATCAAAGTTCCATCAAGCTAGCCAGAGATCTAGTTCCACATCAACACAACAAACACATTGAGCTACATATGCAATTCATCATAAATCTTGTTCATGATCACATTCTTGAAGTGGTCTTTTGTCCTACACATGATCAATTTACAAACATATTTACCAAGTATCTTACTTAAGTGAAGTTTTCTAAACTTCTATTTATGTTAGGATTCAGGATATTTTCATAAAGGGGGGATAGGACCTAATGCCTCCTTCCTTCTCCTAATTGTGTCACTTTTGTAAATCCTTCAATCATATCCCAAGTTGTTCTTAAGGGGGGATGTTAGGATATTTATACACTTAGGAGTTAGTTAAGATCAACTTGTTATAATATATATGTTAGGAAAAGTGTGTTTCTTTAGTATGCATTAGTATGCATTTGTAAATATCTAATCTGACGATCACGATATGTTCTAGACATACAATGATCTGACAGTTCATATTCTCTTATATTATAACTACCTTTGATTCGTGGATTAACACTCGATTGGTCCATGATATCTATTTGAAAAGCATGGAGGGTCCTTTTCTAATTGATCGATTATGAGAAGATGATTTGTAAATTTATTTATTTTGCATAATAAACTTCCTCAAGTAGTTATTTGGCTGGGGTCGTGGAGCATTTTCCTCTCGAGGGTTTAAACCACATGAAAACATCGGTTTGTCGATTTGTGAGTTGTTTGTGTGAGTGGGTGATCTAGGTGTTTAGTCTTTTGGGAGTACCTTGTGTACCCTAATAGTTTCCAAGAAGTAGGCCACTATTAAGGTTTGCATTGGTTTCAAGGACTTAAATAAAGCTTGTCTGAAGGAAAACTTTCCAACCCATCACATCAATCAAATCATTGACAACTGTTCTAGAAGTGTCATCTTTTATTTCAGGGATGGCTTCTCTGGCTACAATTATATTGAAATACTACCCGCCAACCAGCACCAAACGACATTCATTTTCTTGTGGGGAACCTTTGGTTATTGAAAGTTACCTTTTGGCTTAAAAAATGATGGAAACA
Source organism: Pseudotsuga menziesii (assembly GCA_001517045.1). Taxonomy (NCBI): domain Eukaryota; kingdom Viridiplantae; phylum Streptophyta; class Pinopsida; order Pinales; family Pinaceae; genus Pseudotsuga; species Pseudotsuga menziesii. The sequence continues at coordinate 275,026 of LPNX010882315.1, forward strand.
CTTTCAACGAGCCATGTCCTATGATTTTCATGATATCAAGCACATTGTGGAGTTGTACCTGGATGACCTCCCCTCTCATTCACAATAGAGAGAGGATCATTCATGGCATCTCAGGTACATTTTCCTTCAATGTCGCCATTATCAGATTCAGCTTAATCCACGTAAGTGTGTCTTCTATGTCGAAACTAGTTTCCTTCTTGGCTTTGTTGTTTCCAATTATGGTATCTAATTGACCCTTTGAAAATCGCTACAATTGTGGTCTTACCACCCCCAAACGACATCATTGAACTCCAAATTTTTCAAGGAAAGGAAAACTTTCTTCGTCGTTTCCTGTGCAATTTTGCATAGAAAACGCATGGTTATATCCGTCTGTTGAAAAAATACACTCCCTTCATTTGGGTTGATCAAGCTCAATGGGATTTTGATAATTTTAAGCATGCCATAACACACTCGCCTATAATAAACCCCCTGAATTATTCAAAACATTCCATACTTTACATTGTTTCCTCCATTACTACCATCGGTATGGTTCTAGTGCAGGAACATTTGAATGGACAAGAACATGTGATTTATTATCTTAGTAAGAGACTTCTTGACTCTAAAACTTAGTACTCACATGTGGATAAATTATCTTTTGATATGGTCATTGATGTCCAACGCTTTCATCATTATATCCTACTTCACACAAATACTTTTCTCGTGGATCAGAACCCTGTGTACTACGTCTTGACTCATCAGGTACTAGGGGGGAATATTCTCGTTGGATCATGATCCTCCAAGAATTTGATCTTCAATTTGTTAATACTACTTCTAAGAAATCCCTAGTTTTTGTGGAGCTAATGTGTGATCTTCTCCATGCTATCATGGAAGATGAGACCAATGACTCATTTCCTGCTGAGTTCTTGTTCTTGATCAGCATGACCAGCCCATGGTATGGATATTTAATCATATTTATCCAAACTCAAATATATCATCCCAATCTATCTCGCGATGATCACCGGTGCATTCATCATTATGCTAAATATTATCACATTCTTAATGACACCTTATACCAACGTGGTATTGATTCCATTCTTCGATGATGTTTGACACACAATGAGGTTGAACAAGTATTGAATGACTGACACTCTGGATCTTGTGGTGGTCATCTTTATGGGATTGATACAGCTCAGAAAATCCTTCACGCTTATTATTTTTGGCCCTCAATCTTCAAGGATTTTCAAGAAGCGGTCAAAAAATTCCCACCCTGTCAACTAGTTTCACTCCTTCCCAATTGGTCTATGGACTGGAGGTTGTTATCTATCAAATGAGAAATTCCTTCACTAAAACTAGCTGTTGAGATTTTAACCAACACCTTGACCAAGGAAGAATGCTTCCTTTATATAAATAACCTTGACGAGATGCACTGAGATTCTTCTATGGCTAATGAGTCGCATAAGAAACGAGTCAAGGCTCAATACGATAAATCTGTTCAACCTCAGTTCTTTAATGAAGGAGACCTTGTTTCGACTTACGATCAGAAACATGATAAATTGGGGAAAGGGAAGCTGGAATCAATGTGGTATGGACCCTACATCATTAGCAAAGTCTTGGAAAATGGGTCATATGAACTAGTAGACTATGACGGAATACCTTTTGGGAAGCCTCGCAATGGGTTGTACCTGAAAAGGTACTATGCTTAGGACATCTTGCATCAACACCTTGTATATATATGTATATATTGACTTTTAGTGTGGTTTTATTGTTTTTAGTATGGTTTTGGGTCTTGTCTGACACTGCTTATTCCATGTTATGATTTAAATTCTACATATGACTCTCTGCTATGGTTTCGCTAACGGTGCTAGCTGCCATGCCTTGAATCTTGTTGCAGCATCCTGGGTACTTTATTCCCAAGTTGGTGATCTGAGGAGTTTATTGGGGAGTCTACCTGCGTCCTGCTACCAACTATATCATTGCGTTTCATGTGGTGATAGGGTTGTTAAATGAGGCTTTATGTCATGTGATCAATCACCTGGTCATCTATTTAGAATCTAAGCTTGTTGTTTCTCAATTGAACCATCTTTATAGCATTCGAAACCCGGTACTTCTTCGTCTTTTTCAAAGAGTATGTTTGTTAGAGATGTCATTTGAATATATTGCTTACCAACACATTCCAAGATCATATAGCTCAATTGTCGATTCCCTAGCTAATTACATGTTGGACTAGCATATTGTCTATTCATCATACATTGATAAGCAAATAACATGAAACATTGTAAATAAACAGTAATAAGACAAAACCATGTAAATAATATCCCATCACCAAATCATATCAGTTGCAAAAGATGAGTTTGTGTGTGTATATATAGATAGATAGATATTGTTTTACAAAAATGTGGTCCTAATACCTGTATTGAATCCTACTAGCTTTCAAGAATACAAAATGACAAAAATATTGAAGTTACTAGTTTTTAGTGTATACATAATGTCGAGCTCTAATGATGATCATGGTAGCACATGATAGCCCTTTCTACTCTATGCAGCAAGAGGCCAAACCAACCTAACACACCAGTCATGTGCCTCTGGTACCTCCTTGGGAGGTCATCCACTGAGAGGTCTGGAATATCAAGTGTGAGCCTATTAAGGTTTTCCTTAATCTCGGTCATCTCATCATCGTCATGGTGCAAAAAATGGGCACCGACTCTCCTGTTGATAGGAGACGATCCTTTGGGTCTCGATATCCCTACATCTATAGGGTAGGAAGTATGTCTTAATACCACTTCATAAAAATACATAAAAATACATAAAAATACATAAAAACATGCATATCTTAATCTCATACTCACCGAAGTCCTCACATTTGGAATCCTCAAGTAAGGGTAGGTTCGGGACCCTCAAAATTTTATGCCTGCATAAGCATAATCCTCAACCATGAGGATATGGTCATCCATATAGGAAAAGAAATAGGCCTCGTACTTCACTCTAGGTCCCCTGCCACCATGGAGGTCCATCACCTCAACCCACCTGAGCATCTGTGGGTCTCATGCTCTAAGCTCAGTAAATGCCACCTGTGGCCTCAGTAATGGGACTCTCTCTAGAAAAAATTATGTTAAAATAGTTCCATACCCGAATTGCTTTATCTCTCCACGGTGACACTTGGTGAGTTGTTCCTTGAAAGTGGCCAACAAAGCCTCTGACCAGTTGAATATAGTTGGGGCCATAGCTTCCAAGGCATATAGCATGTGTGCCCTAGATTCTTTGTGAGTTCCATGGCTACCGTAAATGCATTGCATAGTAAACAATACTATTTGTAAGGGCAGATCCATCACATCCTTTATGGGAATTTTCTTCTCACTCATCTATGTGCCCTGAAAGTAATACTGGTCAATCATCCCATGAGTAGTAATGTCCCCACCACGAGGACCAGTCAATGAAATAGGTGCGCCTCTCCTAGATAATTTGGTCATGGAGTAAATATCTTCCACTTCCATGGTCAAAATATGAGCGCCAACCTCAAAAGGTTATTGTTTAGGATTCCACATCGTAAGTATGTATTCAAGCAGCTAGATTTGTGTTCTCATGCTTGGTACCTTGAAGAATTTGAGAAACCCACACTCACAAAGAGAATTTACATTTCCTTGGTCATTTTCTCCTCTAATATCATCAATTTCATGCTCACGTTCCTTCCAAACCACCATTTTCATCAATATACCCTGCCAAAACATTAAATTGAAGGATTACAATCCACATTCCACCATTAGAAATCCTTTAAAACTTGTATTTTTTACTTAATTTTAATGTATTTTTGGGAATTAGCACCATCACCTTTGTCCCTTTTAGACAGATTGGTGGCACCACACCTTCCTTAAAGGAAATGTGTGGTGTCACTAGGGCACTACATTTCCCGAAAGGGAAAAGTGAGGTACCCTGTTTGTGTTTTTCCCCTTTGGGAAACAACTCCAAAACCATAAAAAAATGCATAAAAATGAAAATGGAAACCATGAAAATTTTAGGAATGAGTTCAAGTATTACCTAGTTCAAATGGTTTGGTGAATGGTTGACCGTAGATGCTGCAATCCATAATCCAAATTTGCACTAGAAATGGCTCTTTTTCTCTCCAATGGGGTAAAAAAACAAATGGTAAATGTTTTTAACCTTTTACTAGGTTTTATTTACTATTTTCGGTTTTACTTTAATTATTTTATTAATTTTTACCCTAATGAGGTCATTTAAAGTTTTAGTTTTTATTAAAAATGGCCCTAATAGTGTTTTTGAGAATTTCAGGTCATGGAGAGTTAATAATTTCGAGTATGAAAGAGTTTTCCTTTTGTCTTTTTCGTTCTCCATCAAATCAAAAAAAGATTCTGAGCAATATTTTAAAACTTTATCCGTGCTCGTTAAACCCTAGGACTAAGTTTTCAAGTCATATTTTACCTCTTTTCAGACTCGTTAATATTTTTATGAAAAACAAACCCTAACAGAGTCCCCTTTAAGATCTCCTCTGACTCTTAAAATGTGAAAAGATAGTCGAGTGAACTTGTCGTCTTCACACTTGTAAAAGGACCTAAACAATTGTCTTTCCGAATGTAGTTCACCCCTTTTTCAGTTTGGATTGACTAGCTATGAAAAAGGTATACTCTACTCATTGACTAGAAAGTTCTCCAAGGTATCATTTTATACTTTTTCAGACCTCGAAGACTAACTTTGCAAAAAAGGACCTTTTGGAGTCTCCTTCTGTTTTTTTTCAAACTCTCTAAAATGTGAACGATATCGATTTTACTTTTGATGGACTCGTTAAACTAAACACTGGGAGACCCTCTTTTGGGAATGAACCCCTCCTTTCTCAGGTTTGAAAAACATATGAGAATGGACTTATCTCATTATAAGCTTCAACAAGTGTTTGCTACCCTATTTGAAATCGTTAAAATAAAAAAAGGAACTCAACAATCATGATGGGGAAATGAAGGGAAGGAAACTATATTTCATTTGTAATAATGGAATTTTTTATCCACCTTTGAACATGGCACCTGTCTTCATTTCATTCAAACAATTGGGTATTCATCTCATCTCTAATTCGATCCACTTTCATGAGTCATTTCAATCCTTTGATTCTTTCAAAGAATGCATCATTCTGCATCACATTATGTCATGGTATCTACCTCATCAATTTAATGCTTTCAAGTCTTCGTTCATGTTTCCTGATGTTCAAAGGAAATTCATGTTGAGATTTATCCTCTGCGGTCAAAACTACTTCCATGTCAGTTAACTTTGAGTCGGTCCTATGGTTACTTCATACTCAAATTCCAGAACTTTGTTATGAGTTTTGTTTCGTTGATGTGGGATTTATCATGGCCGTCCTTCAACGAGACTATTCTTGTCGACTTCAACACATATTCTAGGAATTATTCTTAGAAACAAGTCAGTACCTTGAGATCTATATACATTAAGGAAAAATATCCTCACTTTTGACAATAGGTTTACATCATTGACCTTTGATCAAAAGATTTATTCTAGTGTTCGACATCAGATCATCTATTCATGTTCAGAGGAATGTACTGGGGTACCTTGGGAATCATCGATATTAATGGTGATATCCCTCGCACTTGTTAACAGTTCTCATCATTGACCAGTAATCAAGTGGTTTCTACCATGCTCGACTTCAAGACATGTAATCACATGGATAGAATTGTACTTTCTTGAAGACGAGATGAAGACCCTGGGTATTTGTTAAGTGCTCATTTCTTTCCCCAGGTTGCGATGGATTATTTGTATGAGTCCTATCATGGATACACATTTGTATGGTCATGGTTGTGCTCAAATTTGTGTATGTGTAACATAGATCTACATTGTATGCCTAGTAGCTATGTCCAATTTTGAGTCTTCTTCACATGGATCTACATTGTATTCTAGTACCCACGACTGTTTATGTCTCACATGGATCTATGGTGTATTGGTCAGTATCCATGTGGAGAGTCATATTGAGATATATAAAAGTGTAAATGTACTGCAAAATAGCCTGTATTGTTGGAGATTCCTGATCTTTGGACTCTTTCCTTGAAGTGATAACTTGTTCCTACAAAGCCTTCACCATTCTTGTCCATATAACCTCATGCTTTGGGAGGCATTCTGTTATACCTAAATCTTGTCAACATCATGTTATGAGATCAAAATATCAATATTGGACTTAAATCCTCAAGTTTTGAAGATGAAGTTGGGCAAGGATCATTATTTTCATAACTTTGGCCACCAACGCACTTTCCCTTTAGTCAATGTGTGGTACCCATATTGGTAACGCCCTTTTTTGTGAGCAGTAACTGGTTCCATCTCATGTTACCCATGTACAATGTGCGGTGCTAACCTATTAAGGTTGTTTCCCCATGGACAAGGAGCAGTGCTCGAGTTATAAAGGAAAAAATAGAAGCTTCGAGAGGCTTCTCGAAGCTAGCCCTTGTCGAGCCTCATCCCTATGGTTTAGGACCACCTAGAGCTCGAGATACCTCATTGTAGGATCCTATGAGATCCTCAACCTCTCTTATCCTCCCATGCCTTTATATATAATCTTACCCCTCATGGGTAAGGAGAGGAAAATTTATATTATTGCACCTATACTATGTCCAAATTCTGCTAAGATTAGTGAATGGTTAGGAGGAAAGCTTGAGGTTTGAGCCATAGCTCATTGGAGACTGATTACCAACACCAAGGCTTAGGTTGTAAGCTCTCTCTCTTCCTATTTTTAATGCAAATGAAGGTTTCTTTCCCATAAACATTCCTGTATTTGATTATTATTATGCTTATTGTTGAATTCCTTTGTCATTGGCATAATCATAGACTAGCTTGTTACTCGGATATGGTTAGTGTTAATGTTGTGTCTCTTGCAACATATCCGCAGATCCATACCTATTAATACTAACCTTTCTATCCTATGTAAGGTAAACATATTATTTCATTTAAGTAGTTTATGTAATATTAGGGAAAGATATTTTATGTTGTGATTTCTTAGTTCTTATTATGAGTGTTTCAAGCTAGGGAAATAGCCTTGTGTCCACACTTCCTGAGTATTTTTGGTAACATCTTAATGATGAGATTCCATAAGAACATGATATGTTGGATCCCTAAGAACCTCCCCCCATGAACATCACCCACAAGATAAATCCATCTTGGTCCTATGAGATTATTCAATAAACATAAAGGTATGGTGCTCCAGAAGTATCCACAAGGCAGAGCAAGAATCGAAAGCTATTTCCTAGTGGTGTGGATTTGATGTATGATCTTGTAGATAAATAACATACTTGTTTTGAAGTAGAAGTTCAAAACAAAGGATGGGTAGAATCCATGACGAAAGAATACCAATCCATAATGAAGAATGATGTATGGGAAGTAGTTCCCAAACCAGAAGGTAAAAGTATTGTATCTTCCAAATGGATATACAAGATAAAATATACAGCCGATGGAAGTATAGAGAAGTACAAAGCCATATTTTTGGCCCTAGGATTCTCTCAAAAGGAAGGAATCGATTATGAAGAGACATTTTCTCTTGTACAAAGGTACACTTCTATCAGAACCATCATGGCACTAGCAACCAAGACAAAATTGAAGTTACACCATAATGGTGTTATTGAAGGACAAGTGTACATAGAATAACCATAAGGTTTTGAAGTTGAAGATAGAAGAATGTGTGTATGGAAATTGAATAAGGATCTGTGCAGATGGAAGCAAGCTCCAATAGCTTGGTATGAAAGAATCGATAGTTTTCTATAGAACTTGGGATTTACCAAAAGTAAGGATGCTCCTAGCATTTTCTTCAAGGTTATGGATGATGAACCTATCATATTATTGTTGTATGTGGATGATTTATTCCTGAAAAAATAAAATCTCAGAGTAAGCTCAGTGCAGAATTCAAGATGAAAGACCTTGGCTTGATGCATTATTTTTTAGGTATTGAAGTATGGTAGAGCCCATAATGAATCTTCCTTAACCAAGGGAAGTATGTAGGGGAAATACTGAAAAGTTTTGACATGTTGGAATGTAAATCCATGGACATACCCATGGAGACACACTTTAAGTTGTTGGCTGATGCTTCGTCAGAATTAGTGGATGTGACACTATATAGATAGATCATTGGTTCATTGATGTATCTGACGAATACCTGTCTAGATATATGTTTTGTTGTGAACACTTTGAGGCAGTATATGGTTGGGCCTAGACATGTTCACTTGGTAGCTACAAAACATGTGATGAGGTAACTAAAAGGTACAATAGACTATGGTCTTAGTTATATTAGAGAACATGACTTCAGATTGTATGGTTAAATATATTCAAATTGGGATGGAAGTGTCTCAAATAGAAAGAGAACTTTAGGAGGATGTTTCAGTATGGGGTCAGCCATGATCTCATGACTAAGAAAGAAGCAGTCCATTGTTTGTCTCAACACTATAGAAGCGGAATATAGTGTAGCTTGTTCCTCCAGTTGTGAAGCCATATGGATTCGGAATTTGTTATCATATATGTTCGATTTGTAGATGGATGTTACTGTGATTCTATGGGATAACCAAAGCTGCATGAATCTGACATAAAACCATGTGTTCCATGATAATATTAAGCACATATAAATCTAGTACTTATACATTCGCGACATGGTGCATAAGGGAGCTATAAAGCTCCAATATGTGAGCACAGATGAGCAGGTTGCAGATGTGTTGACTAAGCCTCTGTCTCATGTGAAGTTCAAAGACTTCTAAGACAAGCTTGGTGTTGTTTGTAAGTACTTCCCTAGAAAGTGAGAGTAGTATCGATACTATGGAATCCTGATCACAATAGGTAGCTTATGTTGAAATATTGTAACTTCGAAGAATATTCTATATGTATCTTTTGTGGTCCCCGATGGTCCTACCGGGAGAACCACTTGTATTATATTGTAACCCGATGCTTCTAATCGGAAGAACTAATAAGAGTCATGAGGTTGTCCCCTCTATTTGTAAAGGTGGGTCATTAGCACCCCAGTGTGGTTACTTGAGCCTACATGTGTAACTCAAGCCTACATGATTAACTCGAGCCTACTTGTCGAATGAGTTAATTCAAGTGAATGGATGAATATAAATAGAGGTGTGGTGCTCCTCATTTGAGACACACACACTCTCACTTGTGTAGCACATTAGTGAAGAAGAGAAGTAGCTAGAGAAGGAGAAGGATTAGGATTTGATCTCCTTGTTCGTTTTATCTTTTATCTTTTGGGGCATCTATATTTAGGAAGCTTTTGCTGGGTTTTTCCCTTTAGGGTTTTCCCAGGATAAATCTTTGTGTTCTCCTTTTGTATGGTTGTGCTTGTCTATCTTTTAGTGATCCTGTTTATATGCTTTTGTTATGAAATCGAAATGAATTACTAATGATCTAGCTTAGCATATGAAAATTTAATAGCTTAGTTGGGGTTGATCATCCTTAGATTTTTTCCTGTAATTCCCAAATAAAGGATCATCTTAAATTTTGATCTTGATGGAATTGATCCCGTAAATCCAAAAGGAGGGATCGTCCAAGCTGATGTTGATGTTGGGATTAATCATCCTTAGAATTGATCCCGTAATTACAAAAGGAAGGATCATCTTAAATGTTGATCTTGATGGAATTGATCCCATAATTCTGAAAGGAAGGATCTCCCAAAATGTTGATGTTGGTATTGATAATCCTTAGACTTGATCACATAATTCTGAAAGGAAGGATAATCTTAAATGTTGATCTTGATGGACTTAATCCTATAATTCTGAAAGGAAGGATTTTCCAAGATGTTGTTGTTGGGATTTATCATCCTTGGAATTGATCTCGTAATTCTAAAAGGAAGGATCATCTTAAGTATTGATGTGGAAGGACAAATTATCCTTATACTTGATAACGTAATTTTGAAAGGAAGGATCATCTTAAATGTTGATATGGAAGGACTTACAATCCTTATACATGATCCCATAGTTATGAAAGGAAGGATCATCATAAATGCTGATGTGGAAGGACTAATCATCCTTAGACTTGAACTTGTAATTTCAAAAGGAAGGATCATCTTAAATGTTGTGTATGGACTCGATCACGTAATTCCGAAAGGAAGGATCTCCCAAGATGTTACGACTAATCATCCTTAGACTTGATCATGTAATTACGAAAGGAATGATCTTATTAAATGTTTTGAGTGGACTAAATCCTATAATTCTGAAAGGAATGATCACCCAAGATGTTGGGACTAATTGTTCTTATACTTGATCCCGTAATTTTGAAAGGAAGGATCTTCTTAAATATTGATGTCGTTAGTGAACTTGTAGATCCCGTAATTATGAAAGGAAGGATCATTGAGAATTATAGTAGTGGACTCGATCCCATAATTCCAAAAGGAAGGATCATCCAGAATGTTAGTAAGTGGACTTGATCCTATAATTACGAAAGGAAGGATCATCCAGGTTGTCAGTGATGGACTTGATCCCATAATTTTAAAAGGAAGGATCGTCATGTGTATGTATGTGTTAGTTGTGATTAGTATTGGTAGCTCCGCAAAGACTTGATACTATAATTCTGAAAGGAAAGACTGTCTGAGTACCACATATGTGTTTTCCATGATCCCATAATTCCAAGAGGAAGGATCATGTTACACCTGCCATAGATGATGTTGCTCCAGTATTGAGTTGTTGATGATGATGTTTTTATTCTAGGCACATGTTTTTATTGTTATTCCATCTTTATGTTGATTATACAACCTCTTGTTGTCATTCTTGTTGTTGTTATTCCAACTTTATGTTGATGAGCCATCATCATGTTGTCGTTGTTGTTGTTATTCCATATTTACAATAATGATCCAACCTCGTCGTGTCATTGCTGTTATTATTCCAGGTTTATGTTGATGAACCATCCTTGTGTTGTCAATGTTAGTGATGTATCAGTTGTTATGTACATGATGATGTTCCATACTGCAGATGATGATGCCCCAGTCCCATGTTGCATATGATGATTCAGTTCCATGTTGCATATGTTGATGATGTCCTAATAGATGATGATGATACTCCATCTCCATGTTGCAGATGATGCTCCAGTTCCATATTGTAGGTGATGATGCCCCAACTCCATCCTGTTGATCATGATCCAGTTCCATGTTGTAGATGATGATGCCCCAGTTCCATGTTGTAGATGATGATACTTCAGCTCTGTAATGAAGATGTTGATGATGATACTTCATCTTTGTACTGAAGATGTTTATACTCGAGTTGTATGTTGCAGATGAAGATGTTTTTCAAAACTTCTGATGATCTATAGATGTAACCGACGATGTTTCAAAAGATGATGATGATGATTCCTCCTCTCTCTTTGTGATGATGTTGTGTTGATCCACACCAGTTGTTGTTGTTTCCATTAGAATACCCTTCTTGTTAATGGGGAGTGTTGAAATAATGTAACTTCAAAGAATATTCTACTTGTACTTCACATTATTATCCTTCGAGAGATGTTACTAATGTAAAAGGTCATGTAAAAGTCATGAGGTAAACCCTCAGCTATAAGTTGGGTCAATAGCACCCAAAAAAGAAGAATATAAAAATTATTGTGAATTTTACCTAGGTAGGTCAGCCCTGACATTTAGATAGGTCATCCCACTTACGTAAAATGTTAGTTGGGAAACTCATATAAATAGGGAGGCTCCCTCCCTCATTTATACACACTCACTCACACTTGTACTACACAAGAGAGAGAAAGAAGGAGGGACAAGGAAGGAAGAGGACTAGTCATTGGTGTTTTTTCTCTTATACTTGAGGTTTGGTCTCTCACTTAATGAGACCTTGGTCTTTGGTCATTGCATATAGGTAACCTATATTGAGGAATTTTTTGTTGGGTTTTTCCCTTTAGGGTTTCCTAGGGTAAAATATTGTGTACCTTGTGATTGTGTTTCTTTTAGTGAACCTATTTATGTTGTTATTATGAAAATGTATAAAATTATAGTCAAGTTAGGACCTAAGCTATAATAACATAGAAAACTTAACAAAAAGTGTGTCAATGGATTTCATCACCCAACTCCCTAAAATCCAAGGTAAAGATAGTATTTTTGTTGTAGTTGATAGGATAACCAAATGTGCACATTTATTTTCTATGAAAAACACTATTGCAGCCATTCAAGTGGCTTAAATTTTCATTAAATAAGTCTTCAAACTTCATAGAATTCCAAATTTCATCATTAGTAATCGGGACAACAAGTTTACTAGCAATTTTGGCTATAACTGCTCAAGTTTGTGGGAACAAGTTTGAACATGAGTACTAGCTACCATCCACAGACTGATGGAAAAACATAGAGAGTGAACCAGTGTATTGAAGTGTACCAAAGAAATATGTTACGAGGAAACAAAATTCATGGACAACTTGCTTCATTTGGGTGAATTCTGCTATAATACTACTTCCCATCTTTCAATTGGAATGTCACCATTCAAATCTATTTATAGTTATGATGAACCTAATTTTGTTGATCTAATATTTAGTGATTGTAAGACATGGAAGGTAAAGGATTGGCTCCAACAAAGTCAATACATACTCAAAACTCTCAAGTACAACTTGTTGACAGCACAAAACTAACAAAAATTGTTTGCAGACAAACAAAGAGTGGAGAGAACCTTACAAGAAGGAGATCTGGTTCATTTGAGGCTGCATATTTATAGACAATACTCTTTTAATTATAAGGGATCAGAGAAGTTTCAACCAAGGTTCTATGTCCCAAAAACATTCTTGAATAAGGTTGGTGAGGTGGCATATGAGCTATAATTGCCTCCTGGAGGTAAGATTCACAATGTATTTCATGTGTCTTGTTTGAACAAGGTAATAGGGAATAAAGTGAGAGATTCAAAAGAGTTAACTCCCTTAGATGATGAAGGGAACTTGGTTTTGGTTCCAAAGAAGATGTTGGATGTTATAGAAAATAATCTAAGAATCAGAAACTTTAAGGAGTATTTGGTGCAATGGGAAGGACTTCCTAGTGAGGATGCCACTTGGGAAGGAGAAGACATCTTACAACATCCGAGATTGAAATTGCTTGAGGACAAGCAATCTTGGGAGGGGAGGACTGCCATGTCCCTTCATGAATGATCCAGGGTTTAAGTTCCTAACCCAATAAATCCCTTGGGTTTAGTAGAATAAAATTAAATGTCTTTGGATTAATTTTGAAGGTTCAAAGTATTAATTAATTAGGAGATGTCAAATTTCTTGAATAAAGTTTAAAGAGGTATTTAGTAGGGGTTAAATTCATAATTACTATTTTATTTATGAAATAAAAAGAGAAATAATCCTAAATGGCACACTGGAACAAAGGTCTACCAAAAGATAGCTTGCACAATAAGGAAATCCAAAAACAATTAAAGATAAGAAAGTTGACAAGAGAAGGAATAAAACAATTAAGGCAAGAAAAACTAGGAAAGCGGAAAGAAGGTCAAGGAAGTAAAGAAGAATAAGGTAGGATAAGGAAAAAGGCATAATAAAGCAGGATAAAACAAAAAAGTAGGAAAAATAAGTGAAAAGCAGGAAAATATAAGGAATGAAAAAAGCGATATAAAGCTATAAAATAAGGAAAAAGTATTGAAAAGAAGATTAAAAGTAGGAAAATTTAAAGCAAGAAAGCAAAAAGTAAATCATGAAAGCAAAGCAGCAAAGCCTAAATCAAGTAGGAAAAAATTAAAGCATGAAATCAAGGTATATTTATCCATCCATGAGGAAGAAATATCCTATCTAACTTGCTCAACAAGTCATCCCTAGTCTATACAAGGAGTGTGCACCCCTATCCCATCTTTTGATAGTTTGATAATTGAATTGGGAGCTATTTTCCTCTAGACTTGGGAGATGTGCCCCTAGTACAAGCTGGGATATGTGCCCCTTATTCTATTGAGAGGATGAATACATCCAATCCCCATAATTGAGCTTATTGTAGTTCCTATGATTAGATCCAGTGAATTTCCATCCTGTTATAGTGACTGAAGAAGTCTTCCAGCCCATTTCTTCATGATTTCTAGTCTTTTCTCAAGGAGGATTCTTCTAGTATTCTCTCTCATTCTTGAGATATATTTCAGATTTAATTCAGCCTCTGAAGGCTTCCATTGATTCCATATCATACCTCTGATATTTTATTTTCGTACTTGAATCAATGAAAGTCCGATTCATCCTATTATGTGCGCCTACTCTAGATTTCTATAAAAATTGTTCTAGTTTTAGTGTTAGAATCAATAATACATCCAGAAAACTTCAATTTATATTATTCCACTTTATTTTTCTCATTAACAAGTTAATTAACACTTTTTCAATCCTAATTCTGATAATTCAAAATCCCCTGGCAATGTTTGGGTCATTTTGAAGTCAACCTTGTTGAGTAGTCTTGAAAGTCATTTTCACTAGTTTACCTCTTAAACATTTCTCAAAAACCCTGTCAAATTTGTTGTGTGGATTCCCAAGATTTCATTGACTGATATTTCATGTCTCTAATCCTCTCATAGTCTAAAATCCACTTCCATTGGTTTCCAATATGTTTGAAGCAAAGGATTTAGTTTGCATAAGCTGGGGCGGCCAGGATCCTAGGGAGTAAACTTCAGCCTCACTGATTTTGAAACCATAAAAGGTCCCAGTACATTATCCATAAGATATTAAGATGATAATAACTCTCTTTTTTTGAACTCGGAGTAACCCCAAACCCTGGTCAAAATCCTATTTTTGAGTCACCTATCGTGTTGATTTCTTAACTATTTGAGTTAGTGTGCCAAATCTCCAAGTTTGTACATTATAGACTTCCTCATGATGAGGAAAATCATTGCTTAGAATAATGGTCATCTCCACAAATTAGGAAGGGAAAATTTTCCTTCCTTTCGGTTTTGGTTTCAACAGTTTTTTCTTTGGGTTTGGTGTTCTCCCATTGATTAGAACATTTTTAGATTTACTCTTGTTTTTATTCTTACTTCCAAGTTGCTAAGATGAAGTGTGTTGAACCATATTCACCTCGGAGTATTGTGTGGGAGAAGGTACATATTTTTTTTGGTGTTAGTCTATGATGAAGCTAGGGTAGAGGTTGGTTTTCCTTATTTCCCAGTTGATTGTGTCACAGACTATGTTTTTATGGAACCCACCACACTATCAACATGGGATTCCATGGCTGGTCTTAGCGGGTCTTTCGATGGATGTGGAACATTGGGGATCAAAGTATAGAGTGTGCTAGATTGGGAATACACCAAATCTAGATATTGAGCATGATTAGTCTCCTACTCTTTTTATGCTAGCGCCTTCCATGGAAACGTCTCATGCAATGGGCGGAATGAGTGACTTAATAAACCAATATTCCAATAGTTGGTATGAAATTGTGGCTTTAATCAGCCTTCGTCGTTGCCTCCACTCATGGATATGATCTTATATATAAATGGAGGTGGATTTCCTAATCAAATTTAAGATATCAGTATTAGTCTCATACCATATTGGCAGTTGGAAATGAGTAAACAAAATTATAGTGAGGGAATTGAAGTCACCAAAGAACTATCGACAAAGCTTAAGTAATCTTGATGTACTGAACCTGTGAGGGTTCTAAAAAAGTATCAAGTGAATGGAATCATCCACCAAGGAGTTATAAGAACACCAAATATGGAATTTCATTGCATGATTGTTAGGATCTTCACCACGATTCTCGTTGAATTTCAAGATATCATAGGTTATTTTGGTAGGTATCGATATCCAGTGTGGTGCGTATTTCATGGTATCATTAGTCAACCATGACAAATGCAGTAAATATAGTGTATCTAAGAAGGCCATTATTTGGTTGGCTTTTGGATACTAGTAATACCGATTTGGTATAAGAATACTATTAGTACCATAGGATGGTTGTGGCCACATATTGAAGATAGATGTTCCTCCCATGTATTGGAGTTTGCGAGGATAAAACATCTTGTAGAGGGATTCCTTCTGGATTTAGTTGGCCCCATGGAACATTGGTGGCTCTAGACTATGGTAATCCCACATAGAGGCTAGCAATGGAGGGGCTTGTTATATTGGATTTACCTTCGGCCAATGGGAGGTTTCTAGCAAGGTATTTTCCCCATTACGGGAGGTTTCCCCCTAGTTGTAACCCCCCCCCCCCAACTACAATTTCCCCCAAGCTAGAGGCATGAAATATTTCCCCTCTTGAATAGTTGTGGGTAATGATTGAATGTATTATGTGGATTCCATCGTGTTACCCACTTTAGTGGGGAGGAAAAAAACCAATACACTCATCGTAGGGCCCAAGGAAGCACCACTATGGACCACTTGACTATAGGCAGGAAGTATAGGATGGACAAGAAATACTTGGTGTAATCATATCCATATATCTAGTGATAATAATGTAACCTGGTCCAAACGTGGAAGGATTCACACTCATAGGTGGTTGTAATGAGACATGTGGTAAGGTCATTCTCATCTAACCTAACTGGGGATGATTTGGGCCAATGATGTTCCCCATAAAGGAGACACACTAGTAGTGGCGATCTGCGCCAAAGTGGCTATCATAAGATCAACTACAGTGGTTTTAGTTACAAGGGGAAATACCACAAACTTATTTGAGGGGTGAAGTGATGCCATGTCCATATTTGAATATCACCTACTATGTGTATTGGGCAAAAACTGATAAGATGAAAAAGTGTCAAAATGTATTGAAGATGTTAACTCCATGAGTATTGGGTCATAATTTATAGTTAGAGGGGATTCAAGGGAGGTACATGGATTGCCTCAATGGTTCCAATTACCCCTTTCGGTTGATCACCCAAGGTATCTACACTTCCAACTTTAGAGGGAATATCTTCATTGATAGTTCCTTCTTTGGAAGAGTTGTGTGAGTCTTGTGAAGACCTTAGTAAACCATGGTGAAAATATAATAATAATAATGATCCCTAAGGACAACTACAAATGTGGGAATACCAAACCACTAAAAATGAACTAAAGGTAATCAACCATGCAACCGAAATTCAAGGGATATTCTAAATAAGGGATATCAAGCCGTCAAAAAAGATATGAGAAATAGTTGTGGTAATGTTCTTGAATCAATCCCACGAGGTGCAAGTAAGAGCCCACAAAAAAATACCCTCCTAGTTGGCTAAAGAAAATATTAAACACATGTCGTAGGAACCGTTATAAGGAATCTTCTTTGAAGAAGGAATCTCCCTCACAATCACCTGTGTAGAATCCTAGGAGAGGTTACTATGTTTACCAATTCACAATGAACAACTAGGGGGTTTAGTTAAAATTCAAGACTATAAAATGGCAATGGGAATTCCAGACACACATATGTGACCCAAAACTAAGAATAAGAGGCTTCACCACGAGGATCTTTCACACTTCAAAGTCCCATACTTGCGGTAATGCCACTACAAAAACAGAAGAGGGGAAATCTCAATAGATCACTTCACTTAGCCTTTTGTTTAACTCCCATTTAAGAGGATATTTCTTTAATAAGGACAATTTCTACAATTATATTTTTATTTCTCTAGTTTTCTATGATCTTTTTTAGCAACCTTGGACAATTTACTCATTTTTTCCTAGTCCCAAGGACCTATTCCTATACTACTGTGGGTGTGTTATAAAAAAACTTCTAGTTGGTTTTATTCAACACCTTGGTTAATTTTAATGGACTCGGTAGGGTATGCAAAGATGAAACTAATAATGATGTGACTCAACTCCAAAACCATGCAAAGAGATGGAATGAAAATATTTTATTTATGTGAATTCTATCTAAGGGAAGGAGAGGAGTTATTTTTTGTTTCAATGAAAAATAAATTCCTCAATACAATGATATTTTCATCTTTTCCTTTAATGAATGGAAAGAAAAATTGAAAAAATATGTAACGAATACTTTTGAATTTCGAAAACAAACGAAATACAAGATCTTTCAAAACACACCCCAAAATTGTACTAATGAAAATAGAATGCTAAAATTCCTTGTTTTCTTCTTTTCAAATGCTCCAAATTGCGTGAAAAACTTAAAATGTAACCTTCTTTTATTTTTTCTTTAAAAACTAAAGACATACTAATCTTATAAAGAACCCAATTCTAAAGAGGATGAAGAAAACAAGAATTAAATCAAGGTAATAGGAGTCAAAAGAACCTCATCATAAAAATGTCTTCAACACTCGTCACTTGCAACTAGAAAACCAAATCTTTCAACACTCACAAAACTAATCCAATGTAAATCAAGAGAAGGCCCTTTTGAAACCTTTAAGATTCAATCTAAGGGACATGAAATATCAATAAAAAGGTTATAGTAAAGCCAATCAAATATTCTTAAACTTGCAAGGGATCAATGTTTACCAAAAAAAAAAAAAGATCCAAGAAATCAAACAACAGAGGCTTTAAAACAAAGTATTCCAACTCTTAAATAAATAAAATAGATTCCAAAATAAACCAAGAATACTTGAAAAGTTTTAGAATCAAAATTGACAAAGGTATGAATGCTCAAAGATAAGAGGAATCAAGTTGGCAGTTACATGAATTGAACAAGAGGATCAAGTTAACCTCAAGCAGTGTCATGCACCTAAGAATTTATAAGAGTAGGAAAGTGTAAAAGGGAATCAAAAGAAAAAGAAATAATTCAATCCAAAAAGAAAAGAATGCCCTAACCAAGAAACGGTGGTTCTGGAAATAAAATTTGAGACCAAACACTAACATAATCCAAGGCAAATAAAGTCGAAATTCATCCAAGGAAAATATTATCGCTCCCTTAACACTGCATACAAAGAGATGAAATGGCTTTCATTGCTCCCCTGACTACTAATAGAGGGATATCATAAGGTTTTTATCACTCTATGGCCCCTTATAAGGGAGGGATGGAGTCTGGGAAGTGTTAGAAAAACTTAGATCTTGCTCAAATCTGAGAAGGAGTCAAGTTTTTGGCTCAATAAGCTTCTCAATGATGATAACAAAAGTTAAAAGATTCAAAACCCAAACTCACAGTTACAAATATCAAGCAACAAACAAACCCTCAAAAGGATAGAAACCAAGAAATGATCTATGGAAGTCACTCCCTAGTGGGGTTTCCAAGTTTCTATTGTGGAAAATTTCCCATGTGGACAATTGAAATCTACGGGGAGTAGTACACTATTTTTTTTCCTTTTGTCTTGAATGACACAACAAAATACATCCATATGATAATTTGCATATACATGAGAGGAATAGGTCAATTTTAATTAATGGAAAGTAACAAATATTTACAACTTGAGTTTTGATGCAGCAACTCCTCCTCCAAGATTTCCATTCCATCCCCTTGGGTGTCTTAGGATCATAAGTGTGGTTCTCTCACCTTTCATGCCCTTCAATGGAGAATGACCTCCAATATATACGAATTGTAGGCATAACAATCATAGAGGAAAAGACTAGATTAAGTGAGGATTTGTTGGATCAAGAAAGATTGGACTTACTTGGGATAGAAGGATAGGGTTGGCTCGAATACATAACCCAACCAACTAAATATTCCCAGATATTGTTTCCAAATCAAGGTTTGATTCATCGCAACAAATTCATCTCTCCCCCAACAATAAGCACGGGGGGATGAAGTAGGACTTCATCGCTCCCTTAACACTGAGCAAGGAGGGATAACAAGGTTTCATCCCTTCCCCGACATGGAGAGGGGGTCAAAAATGTGGGGAAAAGGGCATAAAAATGGGGCAATAATTGATGTTTTAACCTCCTAATGATGAGGATATCCTCCAACCAGTATAGGTATAATGAAAAACACTCTCTCATGGTGGTGAAACTAAGTATGACACTATGTGTGGAAAATAGGCATATATACAAAGAGGGAGAGAAATTTTTTGAGAGAAAGATTGGAGAATGTTAGTATGTCCATATACAGGCTAAAGATTATGAATCCACTACAAACATTAATTATATCAAGTTTTATTCCCTGCATCATACATTTCTTCACCTTGAAACAATATAAAATAGTGTGGAGAATAGGCGTATATACAAAGAGGGAGAGAAATTTGTTGAGAGAAAGATTGGAGAATGTTAGTATGTCCATATACATGCTAAATATTATGAATCCACTACAGACATTAATTATATCAAGTTTTATTCCCTGCATCATACATTTCTTCACCTTGAAACAATACAAAAAAATTTAGTTGATGTCACTACATGCTAACAAAATACAAAATTGTAGTCAATTTATCTACATACTAACAAAAGTGTACTTGATATCTATTCACACTACTATCCTTAGCTTCAACATCCATTTTGGATCCATGAATATTCCTTTCAAGTATTGCTAGATAGGTTGAACTATGAATGTATTTTTCTTGCAGTTATTTCCAAATACATCAAGCTTTCTCACAAGCTATGCATATGCATGCATTTTTCTTGGATGTAGATACAAGATGAATGCTAAAGACAACTAAAGCAGTGCTAACAACACCTTGTTCTAGGACCTCCTATGACAACACCTTGTTGAAGCATAGTAGGAAACCTTGTTTCTTGGGTGAAAAAGGATCATACTCTAGCTCTATAGATAGATCAAGAATTCTAAGTAATTCTAGGATAAGAAGGAGTGAGGCGATATTCCTACTTTTATAAATTTATAATGCTTAGCATGGAAAGGCCATGGTAGTGACAATGCCAAAATTTTGAAGCATTTGTTGCATGCCATGGTTTACCAAGAGTCTTATGGTATTGCCAACGCATTAATGAAATATCAATGTGCTTCATGTAGTTTTTGTCTCCATAACATATGAATTTGAGCCACAATTTATTTGAAGTATAACACATGGGAATTTCCCAAAATAACAATAAATCCCTAGAGTATCGCTTTAAACAACATCATGTAAAAATAAAATACTTTATAAAGGTAACTAAAATTAATACAATGGAAGAGAATATTACTATGTGCCCGACATATAGTTTTCAGTCGAGGACATTAATTTAGTGTGGGTTGTTAAATTTTCAAAGGAAACTATAGTTCAAACATTAGAAATGAGATTTTATTTATAAAAATGAAATAATGTTTTTTTAGTCTATGATTGGTTTATTTAGGTTGATGTCTACCTCATTATTTGTTTCCCACCATGGGGAGGAGGGAAGATGTCATCATGTTTAAATGTTAAACCTTCCCTCTACAAAGTGGTTCACGCAATTGCAAAGTGGTTCAATGGTTTTTGTTGGTTTTGTATGCAACCATCATGCATCTTTGCCCCAGATTTGGGTGATAAATTCCAAGAAGAATTAAACACCGTTGATACCCAATTGATGTTGAGTCTAATCCACCCAGCCATCAATTGTAATCCATCTCATGCGTATTGAATGATGCATGTATTTTGAGTCCCTAAACATAATGATCCCGACCATTTTGGATGTTGGAGACCATTTATAAACTCATTTCTCATATTGATACTTTTTTCCTACATGCATCCACATTTGGAGAGGAGCCTGAATTTTTAAAGAGGGATTTCTTGTATAGAATCCCTGGCGGAATGTCTGCAAGAATGGTGGTCTATCTCCTTCAATGTGGTATAGCTCCTTTGGTGGGTGGAGGAATCATGTAATTATGATTCCCATGAAACAGGGGAACCTCATCTCGACCACGTATATCAGTTCCTTTCAGTTTGCTTTTTGAGTTTTGAGGTGTATCAGGGCCACTTCCCGCTGCACAAAGGGAAACAAGCATATGGAGGGTAGAGGTAGATATGGGTGACGTTTAGGCTCTAGTTATGGTGCTGACATCCCAATTCGTTTGTATTGTATTGACATACTTTGTTGGTGAAATCGATGCTTTAAATCTATATTTAGATCTAGGGGCTTAAAAATATGTAGGACTTATTTTATTAAACAACTTGATGCTAAAAAATTTAATCTCAAGGTTGAATCCACTTAAGTTCTAAACTTGTAAGGTTTGAGGTGGTAGGTTTAAGTGATATCCTATTATGTTTTCCTTGTGATGCATGGATCTTTAATTTGAACTTTAAGGCTAAAATTATGAGTGGATTTAAATTGTTTAGCTAACATTTGAGTCAAAATCATTTTTTGATGCAACAGGGATGGATCTTTAACATTCAAACTAGGCAGAGAGTAATTCTCATATTCACATTTATTTTTAGAATCTTGCTTGCATGTTGTCCTTTGAAGTTTTAGGTATCAATTTTTTGTTATTCTTCACTCAAAATTTCTTTTGCTTCAACCTTTCTTTTTCAAATTAAAGGTATCTAAGGCTTCTAAACCACGTGGGTTTTTTTTTTTCTTTAAAACGGATATTGGTTTGGAATTGGAAATTGTAGCTTCAATTTCTCTGGACTTCAAATGCATTGATGTGATCTCCTTGTCCTCTTGAATTTTACTTGATGGTAGGCCATGGGAATGCTTATATTTGTCATTCAGTTTGTGTAATATTTGGATTTTAAATCCAATTTATAACGTTGAGCATGATACTTTAACACGTGTTGCTTGCTGCATTACCAATATTAACTAGTCATTCTAGTAGTAGATCTCTTCTTATTCATTCCAAGTTATTGCACAAATGTTGATGGAAATTTCAACAATGTAGGGAGTATAAGGCTTGCTTTTGTAAATGTTGGTCCTCATTTAGTATTTAGTTCTACAATTGGAAGAGTGGCAAAGATGGAGATAGAATTGGATTCGAAAGATGTTAACAACGATGAGAATTTGTTGAATGAGACAAAACTGGTGTCAACTATGGTTGAATCTAATTTTAATACCTTCACATGAACCGGATAATGCAAGCTAAAACCTTTATCTAGATGACCTTGATTTCTTTATTTAAAATAACAGTTTTAATTTGATCACCCTGGATTCGTCTTGTGATTCTTACCTCTGAGTGATTGATTAAAGGGTGGCGGTAAATTTTGAATAGTTCTTATTAGGAACTATGTAAATCATTATTGCATACTATAAAGTATGTGAGATGCACAGTTTCATAAATTTACCTTCACTAAGATTAGCATAAGTGTGAGTGTGAGAGTGGGCGTAGGTGCAGCTCTCCAAGTTTTAGGATTTCCTAAATGAGTTGTCTAACTAGGCACTTTTTGGACTACTCTCCTTAGCTAAATTAGGGTTTTTAGAAAATAGAGAGACCAACTAGGTGATCCATTGGGTCTGGGTTTGCTTAAATGGGGAATGAAAAATTCCCAAGAATCTATGGTTCCTTTGAGTAGTAAGTCAACATTTCTTGCACAATCTTTTACATAAATTTATGGAATTCTTGTTGTTGTTTATGCTTCTGAGCATAGATGTCTCATCATGTCAAATGCTTGAGGATGGTATTGCAATGTTGTATTTTCTAATCCACATAGACATTTTATGTCCATATTATTTATCATTTATGTTGTTATTTTGTTCAATTCAGTTTTACCTATGACCATCATGTTCCTTTTTGTTATCTTTGTTTTAATAAAGGGTTTATTGGCTTCTATGCATCAATATACAAATACAATGACATTTAAAATATATATTTTATACAACTTACAAATAGATCTCACTTTCAAAACTGATGCTTGGGGCTATTTTCACAATTCTTTAAACAATAGTCTCTACAAAATTTGCATATTTCTAGTAAAAATCACATGTTTACCCTTGCAAAGTTAGCACCGTGTTAACTTGCCATTCATACATGATTTGTAGTCAACTGTTGGCCCTCAATTTTTGGTGTAAATACATATGTTAACATTGAATATGAAGCATCAGAGTTCTTTGACTTACAAAATGTTGTGATTTTGTTACCTTTTCCCACACCTCAATATCCTCTAATTGTAAATCAGGTTGATGGGGACTGGAGGTTAGTTCTTTAAGTTAGATGTATTGTATTATTCTCATCATTATTTGTTTCATTAGTTTCTAAATATAAATATGATGAGTCATCATTTGGAAAATATCAATTTCCTATTTATATAACAATGATCTTGAACATCCAGGCATGATTCACTAAGGTCTATGTTAGAGTGGTAAATATTTCTCATAGATTCCACTAATCGCAGGTACTATGAACAAAAAAAAAATCAACTGATTTCTAATAGTTTCTAAAGCAAGGATATTAAGTATTAATATGGTATTTGATGTATTAACCTTCTTGTTTTCAATGTGTGTTTTAGTTTCCTTAATACTTTATTGGCCCTACAATGGAAAGTTTAAAAAACAATACTCTTCTGATTCCAATGGGTCTATGGATTTTGTTGTTCCCCTGGCATATCCTTCATTATTTTTCCCTATAGATGTGAATTGTTCTGCACCAAAACACTAAGCTAACAATATCTAAGAAAAACTAACATGGTATCAGAGCCTCTCTGAAACAAGGCATTGTGTAGCAGCGAAAACTATGGCTTCCTAGTTCAAGGACTTCTCTTCACATATCATCAAGAAAAGAGGACTAGGATAACTCGCCTTAGTAGGGTGCATCTTTTGGTGGAAGGATTTTCATATTTGAAGATGTTTCAATTTTGATCCTGACATTGGTGTCGAGAGACTAGTGAATCAAGTTTCGGAAGCTTCCCACCTCAATATTTAGGAAAGGATCTTGTTGAGCAACTCGCCTCAAGGAGGTGCATATTTCTGTCCAAACAAAATTCCCAAACTCCAAAGTTGGAAAATTAGGGTTTCTCTAACAAACTCTAGGTCAACCAGCTCCAGAACCAAGTCGGACACCTCAAATCAGTAAGATCTAAATCTTTGTTATTTCCATTTGAGGATCTCATTTGAAAACTTGAATCACCATACTCATATTGAGGACAATATTGGAGGGGATTATAACTTTTGAGCATGGAAGTACATAATATCCCTGATCCTTGAAGAGAATGATTTGGATCAATACATCAGTGGAGAATTTCCAGAACCAGAGGGAGATGAGGCTAAGGATACTCATAAGAAGAAATTGGCTAAGGCCAAGAGAATCATTGTAGATTCTACTAAGGATCGCCTCATCACCCATGTGTCATCATTCAAGACACCGAAGTAAGTATATGATGATTTGACAAATATGTTCGAAGGGAAGAACATCAACCGGAAGATGACTTTGAGGAATCAATTGAAGAATGTGAAGATACAGAACTTCGAGACTATACAGTCTTACTTCACAAGGGTTGATCAAATCAAATAACAACTTGAAGCAGTTGAAGAGAATGTAGAAGAAGGATAAATTGTGATGAATACCTTTAATGGTCTCCCTAGATCATGGGACTCATTCATTCAAGTAATCTGTGCAAGAAGGATTTGGTCTCTTTCAGCTAACTCTGAGAAGAATGCACACAAGAAGAAGAGAATATGGGAGCAACTAAAGATCAAGCTCTCACGGTTCACACCAGGAAGAACTACAAGAAGAAGGAGAAGAAGGAGAACCATCATCATAACAAGAAGAAGGACAAGAAACAAAAGAATATCAAGAGAGATCCTTCCCATGTTCGATTCTATACTTGTGATGAAAAGGGACACTTTGCAAGAGATTGTCCCATCAGTAAAAAGAGACACCATGCTCATATTGCTGAAGACAATGAATCAAAAAACGAAAGATTCATTAGAGAGAAGGATGATTTAGATGAAGAGTATGTGGTAACTGTAGCACTTACAAGAAACATCTCACATGAAGAGAAATGATTCACTAGAAGGAATGATTCCTCAATATGTGTGAGCATGAGTCACCTCACAAGGTGAAACTTGGGGATGATTATCAATACCCCATAAAAGAGAGTGGACTAGATTCATACAAGCTAGACTCTAGGAAATCCTTAAAGATGAAGGATGTGCTATATGTTCTAGGATTGAAGAAGAATCTTCTCTCCATCTATGCGCTAGATGTAAAGGGAATGAGAGTACATTTTTCGGCATCCAATTGCTAATGTTCCCTAAAGGAAATACAATAGATGATGAAACAGTGATTGTAGAAGAAGGTGGTGGCTTGTACAAACTAAAAGGACGGCATAAAAAATCATTGGTTCATGACTCAATAGAACCAAGTGAACTATGGCGCTGAAGTCTTTCACGTGTGCACTACAGAGCACTATTGATGGCAAGCAAAGAAGTCCCAAGACTTCCAAAGATCCAGGTAAAGCATGAAGGCATTTGCAAAGGATGTGTACAAGGAAAGAATGCAAAGAAGACAGTTCCCAATAGTGAAATCAAGGCTAAAGGAATACTAGATATAGTGCACTCGGATGTATGTGGACCCATTTCTTCTAGCACATTAAGAGGTATGTGTACTATGTTTCCTTTATAGATGATTTCTCACGTAAATCTTGGATATATTTCTTGAAAGGGAAAAATGAAGTATTCAGTAAGTTCAATGAATATAAATCCTTGGTTGATAACCAAATTGAAAGGAAGATCAAGAATCTGTGGTCAAATAATGGAAGAGAATTCAACATAGAATAATTCAAGGAACTTTGTAGAGAGTCTGGGATTGAGAGGGAGTTTAGCACTCCATATAATCCTTATCAGAGTGGGGTTATGGAACAAAAGAACCAGACCATAATGGAAGCAAAGAAATCAATGCTACATGACCAGGATCTTCCTATGCACCTTTGGGTGGAAGCAGCAAGGAGAAATATGTATGTACAGAACTGTAATCCTCATTGAGTACTTGACAACAAAACTACGGAATGTTATATTTTTATCAATTAGAGAATATGATCTTAGGATCTTATCTAAGAGACTAACATGCACAGCAATCAATCACAAGAGATAATAGACACAAAGATTTATCCTCGGGGAAACCATAAAGGAAAAACCCTGCAACGTCCTCATAGATAGAATGAGAACCAATGGCAACAGTAAAACCCAAAGACAAAAGGATGATCTCCAACAGGTGTTCTCTCTCTCACTTGAGTGAGCTTCTTCTCTCTTCACCTATGCGCTATAGCTGGGTGAGTGTGTGTGATAAATAGAGAGGCTCACTCTCTATTTATACTAGTTTTCGACTTGACAATAACTTAACAGGGTCGACTTCTCTAGGAGAGTCTAATAACCCTAGTGCCCCACAACTGTGGGGAATTTTCCCCCAACTTACAAAGGAGGGTTAATCTCTATGAATTTACATGACTTGATTACATTAATGAATATCTCAATAGGAACATTGGGGACCAATGAAATACAATATATGAAATATACAAGTGAATACATTCGAAATTTACAAATACATCAACACCCCCTCTTAACTAGGAAGGTATTCTCTTGACAGAATTCATCAGTACAAGTCTTCTTCTATGGATCATCATCAAAGCTGGATCATCACTAGATCATCATCAAAGCTGGATCATCACTAGATCATCATCAAAGTTGGATCATCATTGGATCATCATCATTATCACTGCTTCCACTATCTCGATCAAATGGTGCTATCTCTCAATTCTTCTCATCGCAGGAAGTTCTACAGAGCCATCCCTTTTTCATGTTGGTTGTAGGCCTAGCCTCCATGTAGGTATTCCTCTACAAATCCAATCCTTTTTCATACTGGATGTAGGCCTCTACAGAGCCAGTCCTTTTTCATACTGGATGTACCTCCACAGAGCCAATTCTTTTTCATATTGGATGTGGGTCTCTACAGATCCAGTCCTTTTTCATATTGGATGTAGGCCACTATGGATCAAACCCTTTTTCATGCTAGATGTACTTCCATGAAGCTAGCCTTTTTGATGTTGGATGTGGGTCTCTAAAGAGCCAATCCTTTTTCATACTTTATGTAGACCGTTATAGAGCCGACCCTTTTTCATGTTGGATGTACTTCCACATAGCCAGCCCTTTTTCATGTTGGATGTGGGTCTCTACAGAGTCGGTCCTTTTTCATACTGGATGTAGTCCACTATAGATCCAAACCTTTTTCATGCTGGATGTACTTCCATAAAGCCAGCCCTTTTTCATGCTGGATGTGGGTCTCTATGGAGCCAGTCCTTTTTCATACTGGATGTAGGCCATGCCCTATGCAGGGTCTTTCGCTATAGATCCAGTCCTTTTTCATAATAGATGTAAATATCAGCACTTATATCTAACCATGGGAGGAACCAATCCTTCCACCATGTTAGAAGGGCTCAGAACTTACATCTGACCATGGGAGGTCCCACCTACCACCATGTCAAAAAAGCACAGCACTTATAGCTGAACATGGGAGGCCCTGCCTACCACCATGTCAAAAAGGCACAACACTTACATCTTATCATGGGAGGAACCAATCCTACCACCATGTCAGAAGTATACAACACTTACATCTGACCATGGGAGGAACCAATCCTACCACCATGTCAAAAGGGCTCACAGACTCATCACTTCCCCTTGGAATGAACCTCTATCTAGAGAACACCAAGCTTCTCCCAGAATTATTCAAACTTCACTCTAGCTAATGGCTTAGTCAACACATCAGCTATCTATTCGTCCGTCTCAACATACTGGAGCTTCACTACTCCTCTCTACACCATATCCCTAATATAGTGGTATTTGATCTTGATATGCTTCGACTTGGGTTCTCCGACAACTTCACACAACTCTGGTTGTCGCAATATATACAAGTAGCATCCAACTGGAGATCAAAAAAATAAGATAGTAGCTCCCTTAGCCACACTGCCTCACAACTAGTCGAACAAGCTATGACATACTCTACTTCGGTTGTACTCAGTGCCACACAGGACTTCTCATTAGAGAGAATTGAGGTCAAAAATGGGCCTCAAAAGAACTAAAATGTACTATAAAAATCAACCAATTACATTCTAGTAGATGACATCATCCCCCATGGTGAGGTGACATTGCATGAGTTAAGAATGTTTATTTGTCACATTTTCTATCGTGGATGAAAACCCATAGTTAACCAAGGTAGTGGTACAAGTACTTTTAAGTCATAAAATAAAGTACTCACAATAAAAGTCATTTCACACTCTCTAATAAAATAATATTATTGTTATTTTCAAGTAAAGTACTCGCAATTCACTTTCTCATAAAATAATATTATTGTCATTTTCAAGTACTCATAATTCATAAAAATGTCTTTTCACATTTTTTATAAAATAATATATTTTCATTTTCATGTTTTTTAATTTTAAATTATATATTCACTCAATTTTACTTAATATTGTACTGTCAATCTAATATATATATATATATATATATATATATATATATATATATATAATCTTGTACTTTTAAAATAAATTAAATTCATAAATAATATTTATATGAAAAAAATATGTTAGTTATGCATATAAATTAAATTCATGAATAATATTAATATGAAATATGTATGTTAATTATGGATGAGTTA
This sequence comes from Pseudotsuga menziesii, assembly GCA_001517045.1. Lineage (NCBI taxonomy): Eukaryota > Viridiplantae > Streptophyta > Pinopsida > Pinales > Pinaceae > Pseudotsuga > Pseudotsuga menziesii. Next base: position 304,235 of record LPNX010882315.1, read on the forward strand.
TATATATTAAATTATACACATTCATTTATATCATGTTTGAATGTATAAAACAACATGTTCATAAGATAAATATTTATATGATTATAACTTTATTATGAATTTTATTTTTGACAAAAAAAAATTATTATAATTTTTTAATAGTTAATTTTATTGAATAATATGCAAATTATGTTGTTATAACTTGTTAAATATTAATTAATAATAATGTAATTATGATAATAATTATAATAAATGTTATCATGTTAGTTTTAATAATAAAAATATTTTAAAATGTTAATAATTAAAAAATTAATAAAATTAATTAAGCTATTTATATTTAATTTGAAATTATAACATAATGTGTAAAACTGTATTATGACGCATTTTTTTAACAAATTAGTAACATTAATTTTTTACATGTATATTTTGTATTTATAATTTTTTTAGTTGCAAGGAGTGGAAATAATTTTCTTAGATAAATATTTATATTATAAAAATATTTTCAAAATGTATAAATATTTTTTTAATAATTTCTTTTGGTGTATAAAAAAATATTAGAATAATTTGTGCTTCAACTAATAAATGAAAAGAATTTATGTACCACCATTCACTTATTAAGTTAATATGATATATTATTTATTCACAACTTTTTTATTGCTAAAAATTAATATACATTAAAATCAACTAATAAATTAAAAGAATTTATACACCAGTGTTGACTTATTCAGTTAATAGGATATATTATTTACTCTTAACTTTTTTATTGCTAAAAAACAATATACATAACTTTTTTATTGCTAAAAACAATATACATTAAAATCTTATATACTAGTATAGCAATTTTTCTTTTTCTCATAATTTATATGAAAGTGATTGTAATAAATTTTATTGTGAGAATAATAAATTATAGGAAAATAAATTTAAAAAATGTGATAATAAGTTATAAAGTGTTTTAAAGCCAATTTTAATTATATTAATTTAGAAATGTACATAGATATGAAGTATTATATGGTTAATTTGTCATTAGGAAAACTACGCTAACCACACATGGCACACATACACACACACACACACACACATATGGTTCTTTATTATGTATAAACAAGGTATAATTAAATGACATATAAATTGTAAACATAAAATTTTCAAACTAAAATTGTGATTTTCCTTATTTCTCGTGGGAGTCCAAGCTAATGGGGTGATCTATATTGGAGGCAATGCCTTGCATTACATGCACTTCAACTCTCGAGATATCACAAATGTTTCAACATGATGGTAAGTCATGATATGGTTGAGAGGACCTCTAACACACTGCATATGTGATTTTTTTTAGGTTATGGCATGCGGTGATAATTTTTACTCCAAGTGTTATTTTTTTTCCACACAATCTAATCTTATTTGGTGCCTTTTACTACACACAAAGTGGAGATGATTTATTAGGTTTTTCTTGTACCATCATCTAACTCGTGGTTTTGGTTTTTTTCAATCCCAATGGGTTGTTGTGTACATCAACACGAGGGTTTCAAGAAGACAAAAATTGCCTTTATTATACTTATATTTGCTCTTCTTGGCATTATTGTAGAGTATTATAGGAACTGTGTTTGTGTATTTTTGAAGTTTGTGGGTATAATGATAATGATTTACACGTTTTGTTAAGAATGGATTTACATGAGATTTGTTTTCTTTCTCTCCTTCATCTCCCCTTTATTCATCATAAACATCCATGCTTGCAAAAAGAGAATTATCCCACAAGACCATAAGAGTTGCGAGGGGTGAGCTTGAATCATTAGGTCAATGGTTTGCAACATTCGCACTATCATTTATTTTTTCTTTTGAAACAAATCGACATTTATAAATTGTGAAAATTGCTTCTCACTTTGTGGTACCTAGTGCAATCGACACTAATATTCCATAGCAATGTCATCAATACCATTTTGATTATTTGTCGGGGAAGGCTTAGATTTTGTTATAAAACTATTAAGACTGTTAGCATTGCTTTTATTCATAATGCAATGAACATTACAATTTGTTGAGGATCCTTCATTTGTTTGGGCCTCTAAAAATCAATGAAATCATTGATAGTTTTTTCAAAACTCTTTGCGTGCCCTCAATTTTGGGGCGAGGATCGACTACATGAGTGGCAACACGATGTTGCATTAATGCTAAGGTTTTGTTTGTATAACTAGTAGGGGGGGTCATCCCTAAAGTTGTAACAATGAGAATTAGAGTTGTTTGCAATGAGGAAATTTTATTTTTATCTTCATTGTTCTGTGATAGGTTGCAAGCAAGATTTGGATATTGGTTTTTTTATGAGGGCCACTGTGGAATCAAGTGCACTGAGATAGTTCCAATGCGAGTTTAGCCAGAGGTCTTGTATTATTTCAAATGTGCAAATACGTCTTAAATATAGAGTCAAAGTTGTGATATTCTATTTAGGATAGAAATTTAGTTTAAAAAACTATAACCAATCATGAATGGAATGGATGCTAGACTTGGAAAGAACCGACTCCGGCAACATTTGCCCAGTTTCAAACTATTTGACTGGCTAGTCTCGTGAAATCATGGAAAAATGATTCTAAAGAGTGCCAATACCAAACCTCAATGAATACCAAGCAACCATCAAGATTGGTTAGAATTTAATTCCAAGCCAGCTTACCCCATGGACCCGTTAGCACTAAATAGTGCTTTATAGCTATTAAAACGTGAAAACATATTTCGGATCCCATGTTTGATAGCATATTTGACTAGCTCAAATCCCTTCCAAACTAAAATAAATCATTTTACAATAATATCAAAACTCAAAAGTTTGTAAAGTTTGTAAATGCCGCCAAGGATTTTCGAAAACTCAAATAAATCATTTTACAATTTTTATTCTGCTTATTATACTTAACACATTTCATCACCTGCTTCCCAAGATTAACGTGCGCTGACCCTTTCCTCTTCAAACCACCTTTTGCACCCTATATACCCTTAACTTCATCAGGGTTCTCTTCCAATACACCTCGCCCTTCTTTCATTGAATGAATTGATAAGCTTATCTCTATCCAAGTTGGTTATACCTAATAAGAAGTAGATCCCACTAGTGAGGGAGTAAAATCTTATAGTTATAAAGCAAGGGGGAAAGTGAAAAAGTGCCAAGCAGCGCTCAAAATTGAACCCTTCCCAGCCCTTCCAAAGGGTTCTTTCCCTTACGAGAAGTGTAAAGTTAAAATTTCCCTTCAAAAAAAATTTAAAATCTGAATTTTACCCTTCCAATTAAGAAGGGCATAATTTATATCAACATTTCAAAAGAAGGGCACCATTTGAAATTACCCATCCATATAAATTTCTCAAGACATTGAAATTATTATACTATAAAGTTCAACTCGACATTCAAAATATTGGAAATATGATAAATTATAATCACTGACTCACTAATGTCATGCACTCATTGTTTAGTTGTGCAAGATGACCAGTAATCATTGATGACTACAAGGCACTAGCCATCGAGATGTGATTATGACTCTCGAGTCACTTGGGGCTGCAATCTAAAGTGTGATAGTGTGTCAACAACTACGACTATAACAAAAAAGAACTACTAGTCCCGAAGTGAGCTCAAAACTTTGTGCCCACTACCTATGTGAGCCTTGCTACCAATGTCCACTCTTTTTCCATCAAAATGAAATTCAAAAGGTCGGTTTGATGAGTCCTCCTCTATACGACTTAATTTCTTGCATGAATATCATGGACTCATGACAAATATAAACAAAACTCGATGTCATGCAAATACAAATAATGACATGTATCTAGGATCACAAACTATGCAGAGGTTGATTTATGCATTGATATAATTAAAAAACAATTGCCGGCTGAAGAATAGCCTTCAATTTGATGGGTGGCATGATCATGATGTAATCTCCCTTCGTCCTTCCAAATATTGTGGTTTCTCACAACAGTTGTCCTCAGCGCCACCAAAATACATATAAAAATTACATGTCTTTACATCCTCTTCCCTGTAAATCCTCATCTCATAGTCATAACTAAGGATTATTATGCATGCACATCCTCACCTTATAATATGAATTGGGTCAAGGCGTAGAGACAACCATAAAATATTAAATGTGTCAAGACACAAAGAGTAAGAGACAACTATAAGTAAGTCTTATGTTGAATTTACCATATAAGTCTTTAATTAACACTCTCAACTAACATTTGACACGTTGGATTGTTGTGATCTTCTTATCACTCCTTTTTTTTAAATTAGATAGGGATAACTCTATTACTGCATAAATAAAACAAGGAAAATTACATACACATACTCCTAAAACATGGATTCAGGCATTGTTGCTGCAACCATCTGAGAAAAGAAACAGAAGTGGCTAGAGAGTGAGGGATGACAACATGAGAGCCTCCCAGCCTTTGAGCATGGGCGCTCGATCATGATTACAGAGTGACAACAGGAAATTGAAACTAGACAACCAAAAGCTATATAACATTACAAAATATGGATAACAGAAGAGCGGACAATGAGAGAACTACCTCCTGCACGAAGACTCGGCCTCTTTCGAGGCCTCATTGGCTTCCCCCGCACTCTCATTTGAACCTGCTTGACTAGCTTCAGCGGCTTCCACAATTTCCCTCCTTGGCTCACGAATGAAGGGGTGTGCTAAGATTCTTAGGACCTCATTCATATGGCACAGGTTGTTCTCTACATATTCCTTGAATATGCCCACGGTCGCCCTGACCATATCGGCGTAGCTGTCTCGTTCATCCATAGAATGAGTGAGAATAAACTTAAGTCTCTAATAATTAGACATCACGATGTCTCCTCCAAGTATAAGTCGAAAATCACTGTACACCTCCTCCTCCATGATATTAATTGAATTCTGAATATGCTCCTGGGTCTCCTCCCGATATAACCTCTCCCAGTCCTCCTCATTATTTCCTCTATCAGTGGCCATCCCGCACCTCCAACGATGAGAACGATGTCTTCTTTTCCTACGCTTGGGCTTGCTGCTAGTTTTCTTCCTCATCCGTTCAAAGCGAAGCGCTTTGATAGTGGCTTTGCACATGCTATCCCAACGGTGTTTTTCCAAAACACATTACACATTATCGAATGCAATTTATTCTCTCAATTCCAAGCTTAAGTAATGACTTAGAACCCAGCAGGAGAGGTGAGCTATGTAGACCTGGGTCCAAGATATCGTGGTTGGATCACTTGCAGATTTGCTCGGCTCCTTTCGCATATGCGTATCCATGGTGTGAGGTGAGTTCATGCTATTCACAGGCTATAGTTTCTAAGTCGTATCATAACTGAGGCTGGTGGATCTCCCTTTCATTCTTTAGTACACCCTTTTCACTTGGTGCATGTAGGTGGAGTTGACAGGTGTCATTCCCCACATGCCAGCCAAGTGTCCTCCCTTGCTCTATACTCATGATCTCCTCCACCATCCCTTGTGTAGTTATCAAGACCTCCTCCACCATTGTTTGCTCAAAGTTCAAAGCATCCTCACTGACTTCTACCGCGTGGGTATGCCTCCCATCACCAGCATTCAGGTTGTGCAGATCCTGAGAAGTCAAAATTCTTCAGTAATTGCGATATTCAAAGTCTTGTAGATCATGCCAATTGTGAGTAAGAAAGGTGGTACTAGCCAAGACCCCTTTGTTGGAAATGGAATCCACGAGTTTGTTCATTGTTCTCTTCACATGTTGAAAGACAATAGTTGAATGACCATCGAGGATGTCATTTAGCGCTCTGAGCTTGCACTCCAAAAGCCAATTCTTGGATATTTTTCTTACTATAGATCTCACTTGTAACCTTCTGCCCATGTTGATTATGAGCAGGGAGTCTCCTTATAATATTAGTGGGATCCACCTTTGTTTAATAGCCCAGTCCATGCCAAGAAGCATACCGTCCAATTTAGCCGTGTTAGTGGTGGAGGTTTCTATCGAGAAGCATACCCTCCTCTTGCCCTGTGTAGACCGAGATGGTGCGAAGACCCCAATCCTGGAGTATTTGCATGTCATTACTGTTGGTGGTTAAGTCTTGGTCCTTCTAGCGAGTCAACTTAATAGTATCTTGAATATGAGTCTTGAGAGTGTCCCAAACCTCCTTCTTAGTTCTGGCTTTGTCTTTGAAAACCCTGTTGTTCCATTCGATCCACACTTCCCATACTACAAACCCTGGGAAGAGTTCCCAAATTTGATTAAGGATTTCACTGGAAAAAGGTTGATGTTTCCATTGGGCTATGTTGAGATCAGGACATCCATTTTGCTTTGCCTTTTTCCTAAATGTCCTTTCCCGTTGCTTCCATATATTGCCATCAAAGTTGCATTCCTCTAGTAGATGTTTAGTTGTTTCTTCATGCATTTGGAATAGGCAGCACCAATGTGGCTTTATGCTTCCTCTTTTTTTTTCTATTTTCCCCTGTCAACACTCAATTGCAGAGAAGGAGCCATAAGAATGTAGATACTTTTGGCCACAGGTTTGCTTGCCAGACCTTCCTCCATTTCTTGTCCCGGTCCTCTTCCATTAGAGCCAGAAGAGAGTTGGTAGCTTCTTTCAAGTTGTAGAGTCCCTGTTGTAATCTCACAGATCACACAAGGCTGGCAAACATACATACATAACAGAGACAAGAGACAAGAACTAATAGATTGAATAATAGATTATATTAGCATGAGAGGGTCCATACAATACAGAGAACTAAACCAAGTTCTCATCTGGCTCAACAGCCTAATATATATTATTACAAAACAGTTACAAAATAACTACCTATCGGTTCGGTGAATCGACACGACATTAGGTGGCCAACCTAATATCTAGTTTATTCGATCGACTGACTTAGTCATCTAATCAACTTAGTCGGCTGATCGACTAAGTTGGCTATCATTCAATTCGAATTATCGACTTGCTCCTCCAACATCTCCCCCATGAACAAAATGTTTCTTCATCTTGAAGAAACAGGGAGGTACAAAATTCTTTCTGTCTGTCTTAGTAGTCATTATGATGTGCCTAGTCTTCATGGGATGTGAAGTCTGATGGTCGGTATTTTCTATACACGGACTTCGACAATTGCTGAGGCTGTCACTACTAGGTGATGTTGGAAATCTGTCCAAATTTGTAATATTTTCTGGATGTCGATGGTGAGTGTAGTCAGACTTGATAAGATCAACATCTTCTTTGAAATGGAGACTTCAGCTATTCTCTCCATGTCGGGACCCATAAACTGGTCCTTCTCCTCTGCAGTCTCGACAAGTCATTTCATTTGCGGGAATATGGTGTTGAATTTTTCCAAGTTGGGGATAGCTTGGTGCACCCACTGATGTGCTTCCCTCTCAAGTTTCTGTAGCTTGGCTGTCTCAAGCACTATTTGTTCTTCTATTGTGGTTCTGAGTGCTTCGTCAATGGTTTTCCTGTTTTCAAGTGCTTGGATCCCTTGTCGGGTCTGCCAAGTTTGCTAATAGACTTACTCGTAGTAAGAAGGCCAGTCTCGCAGTATTTATTCAGTGATGACAGACTCCTCCATGTGATCTTGCAGCACTTTATAAGCTTCAGAAAAGGTTGTGTGTTGCGCCATTAGGAGGTGGGAAGTTTCTTCTTTTTGCTCCTCCTTTGTTTCTTGAATCTATGCTTGGAGTGTCGACACCATGCTTTCAAATAGATGATACACTCTTTCGAGCAGTTTGTCGGTGTCAACCTCTATGGGGCCTGGCATTACTGATTGTGCAAGGTTTCTGCATTTGTTGAGGAACTCGACCTGTTCTTCAACCGTGTTGTCGAGTTCCTTATGTCTCTGTTGGCTTCTTGTCTTTGCTTCGACTGCTAGGGTTTTCAGGAGTTGTCCTAACTCTGCATCGGTCAATGAGGTTGCATCTTTCAATTTGATATGGACCTTTAATGGCTGTCCATGATGCTCCTTCTTCTGTTTCTCCTTCCTCTTCTTATGCTTTTCCGTCTTTGTTTGTGTCGGCACCTATGTACCTGCAGAAGTCGAGTCGGGATTTTTTGGTTTGTGGTATAGTGGTTGATGGTTTCTCTATTTGGGGAGGTGGGATGACTGCTGCCTCTAGTTGGTTAGATGCAGGGGGTGCAGAAGTGGATGTAGTTGGTGCTGATGGTTGTGGTGGGGCTTGTTCTGAGTCGGGGGTTGGTGGTGGTGGGGGAGATGGTGGTGGTGGTGATGGAGTTGGTGAATGGTTGGGGGTGATTGGGTTGGTGGAAGTGAGGCCAAGAGGTGGTTTGTCGGGCTGGGGAGGTAAGCCCAAGTTGGAGAACATTTGGTTAATTTGTCGATTTATGTCCTCGACATTTTCTTCTCCTTCGTTCGGTACAGTGGTTGGCAAGTTGGTTTGGGGTACAGTCGGAGTGATAGTCACGGTCAGATGTGTGGTAACTTCAGCTTCCTTATTAGGATTTCTCTCAAAAGTTGAAGTGATAGTTGCAAATTTTTGTGACTGGAATTCATGACCTGGTTGGTATCCACTGACCTCGAAGAGAGGTGATTTTGTGGATAGCTTCTGTACCGACATGAATATATCAGGCAGTTTCTCAATGAATGCCTGCAAATATTTGTCCTTGTTGAACTTTTCTTTGACAGCTTCCGACATAGCATTTTTGCACAAGTCGAGTGGGCTTATAGAATGTTGTTCTGGTACTTGCTCCTTTGTTACTTTTGTCGAGGATGAAGGTGGAGGCATAGACACAAGATCTACAATGTTCTCAGGCATCATCGTGTGGGTGATCTTGGATTTCTTTGGTCGTCCTGGTAGTGCTCCTACCTCGACAAATATTTGGAACTGGGTTTCCACCAGCACTTTATTTGTTGTGGCATCTTCTATTATGTTGATGGTCGTAGCTCCCAGTTCCTCCTCATCGTCTAATGATTATGTAATGATAAGATTGCGCTTACCTTTTCCCTATTGTCATAGTTGTGTTCTTATCTTTTTTCTTGCAGTTGCTATCTCTTTCGACAATTTTTTTATAATGCCTTTTGTGATAGCATACTCTGGGTTTTCTGGTTCTGTCTCTCCCCTTGGCTCTTAGGTCCGGATGAGACTTTCTGTAGTCGAAGTAATTACCTGCTACTCTGCCTTTGTTTCTTCTATCTGTGGTTCTTCCCTTTGTGCTATTAGAGGTTTGATGATGATTTGAATTCGGCCAGTGTGTTTGACTAGTGTCTCCTCTGACACAAATGTACTGATGTAGAGGTTCAGCTCATAGTCTTCTTCTTTCTCTTGGTCGGTTAACAGCTCCTCGATCGAGAAGTCGATCTTCTTTGCTATCGTTGGTACTAGTATTTTTGTTTTAGCTTGTCGAGACAGCTCCCAAAAGATCTGGTCGATCGATGGATAATAGTTGAGGGATTTTGCATTTGATTTAGCGCCCTGCATGTACCACACTGAAGTATGGTCTAGATCTAGCTGGATGTGGGACTTTGTCGGTAGACTTCATCGGATGTTTTGAGGCACCCTCCATCTAGTCATGTGGACTTTTAGTTGTTGGAGCCAGTTCTCCAACAGCACTTTTCCATCTTCAAGTTCCTTCATGGTTCCTTTCTGGGAGAATGGTTTGAATCTCCACATGTGGAACCTTGTTGGTTCTTGAAAACTTGGGTTTCCTTTGAGGCAAATATGGTACATGACTATCCACAGTATGAGGGAGGGGAACCTGATGATTCCTCCCATCTCTTGGCATCTTTCATAGATGGTCTTGACCATGTCAACGACATATTCAGCCCATCTGTATATCTTTCAATTTGTCGCAATGGTGTCGACAGCTTCTAACATGTCTAATTTGAGGTCGCTGCCTTGACCTGCCAGGGTGAGTGTTATGGCTATTAATTTGGCCACAATCTATGGCGTTCGGGCTGTGATTTGACTAATCATCAACCCCTTCAAGTTTTTTCCTGAAGCTAACCCAGTTAGTTCTTCAACCAGTCCTTCTTTAATACCGACTGGTACTGGGTCTCCTGTGTTTGAGAGACCTATCAGCTTGGATATGACTTCCCCAGAGATATTGACCGGTTGGTCGAAGTAGAACCAGTTGTTGTGGTATCAACTTATGATAAATTTTACGATTGTTTCCTTGGTGCCACCGAAGCTGGGAATGAGCGGTACATTGACATAGTTGAAGATCGTACTGTATTTTATTTTCTCTGCAGCTTGAGTAGGCATCTTGTTGACAAGCCCATTCTTTCGTCTCGGTCCATATTTTTTTCCATGAGCCTTCATGCACCTTAGCATTCTTAATGTTCTTTAGCCTTCGGACTAAAGGTGTTTCTGTAGTCTGTAATTCCTTGGCTTTGGCTAAGGCTCTAGTATGTTTGGGTGCCATCTTGTCGGTTTGGTGGTCGATTTCGTTAAGGTATTCTCGGCTTTCAGTCGTCTGGACGCTCTGATGCTCTTTTGGTATGAATTGCGGTGAATGATCCTTCGATAGTCCAGTATTTATAGGGAATGCTTTGGATGTTTTTTTCGAGAAGTGTATTAATGGCAGATGTGATGTTACAGCTAGAACACTTGAGTGTGCATTAATGGTGAACTACTTTCAGTGCTCGAGGTCATGAATGTGCGATGGGACTATCGAGGTCGTCGGTCGATGTCGGTTATGAAAATGGTCAATGGTGTTATTTCGATGGGCATGATGTCGGTTATCGAAGTGGTAATTTCCTGTCATAGTTTTCTGCATGTATGGTATTATTTTACTTTTTGGATTTTTAGATTTTTATAGATTTTGGTTTAACCATTATGGTCATTATAGGATTTTTTTTTCACTATGTTTATTTCTAGTTTCTGTAGCGTTTTAGTCGAGCACCATTAACGAGTTTCTGAAATACTATGCCTTGTAACGTCCTTAGTCAGACTGATCCGTTGGTATGTATCTCTTCAACAACATAGGGTGCCATCCATCTTGTATGGACCTTTTTAGGTTTACCTTTTACGCAACTATTGTATAGTAAAGTAAGATCTCCTACCGACAAGTTTTTGTTTTTGATGTTTCTGTCATGCCATGCTTTCTGTTGTTGTTTCTGGATTTCTTGATGTTGTATTGCCATTAGTCGGTGTTCTTAGAGTTTGCTTAGTTGCAATATTCGGTCCTTTCTTCCTTGTTCGACATCGACATGTAGGATCTCTGTGATAATAGGTGTTGGTTTTCGGAAGTGTAGTGGAACTACTACTTCTTGTCCATAGACTAGTCGAAAAGGAGTTTGGTCGTTCGAGTGTTTATATGTTGTTCTGTATGCCCATAATACTGCAGGTATTTTCTCATCCTAGTCATCCTTATCAGCATTACATATTTTGGTTAGTCCTCTTGTTAATGTTTTATTAAATGCTTCAATTGCTCCATTCGATTGAGGATGGTATGATGTACTCCGACGGTGGTCAATTTGGAACTGGTCAGTTAGGGTTTTGATAGTTCTATTGATGAAGTGTCTTCCCTGGTCACTAATTAGGGTTAGTGGACATCCAAATCTGGTGATGATATTCTCATAGATAAACTTAGAAGCTATCTCACTAGAACATGAGTCGACTGGTTCGGCCTCTACCCATTTAGTTACATATTCGACTGTATTTATGATGTACCTTCCCCTGTTCTTTTTGCTGGTATAGGGAATGGTCCTATGAAGTCGATGGCTCAAATTTCGAATGTCAAACTTGGGTTTACTGATATCAAAGGCATTTCCATGCTAGGGAGAGGTTGACCTAGCCATTGATATCTGTCACATTGACTGACAAAAAAATTTCAATCTCTATGAAGTGTCGGCCACCATAACCCTGACTGTTGTATTTTATTTGCAGTTGTATCTACTTGGAAATGTCCTCCTACAGGTCCATAATGTGCTTCATGCATAATGTTGTCTCATTCATGTTCTAGTACACACCTTCTGTGGATGTCATCTAATCCCATTTTGTATAAGAATCCATTTATAAGACTGTATGGTGCATCCTTCATAGATAAGATCTCCTTCTTCTTTGTACTCATTCCTTCTGGTGCTTTTCCATCTTCTAAGAACTAAGCTATTTCTTCTAATTCTGCTGGGACTGCTTCTATCCGAAATAGATGTGCATCAGGTAAGTCATCTTCGACTCCTGTTGGCTCTTCTCTTGTGTCGATTTGGAATAAATGGTCGGAACCGATATTTAACTTGCCTGGTCTGACAACAACTTCGAATTCAAATTCTTGGAATAATAGTAGCCATCGACAAATCCTTCCATGATATAGTGGTTTATTTGTTGATGTAATTGTAACTTTAGAATGTATTCATCTATATTTCTTATGTATTGTAACCCGATGTTTATTCTGGGATGTATTGTAATGTATTTGAGTCATGTCATACCTCGATGTTTATTCCAGGAATTTTCTATAATGAGAAAGTCATGTCAAGTCATTATGGGTAACCCTCCTATTGGTCAAGAGTTAAAGTCCCCATAGTTGTGGGGCCCTTGGGTTATTAGACTATCCTAGTGAAGTAGACCCTAGGTGAGTCATTGTAAGTTGGGGAAATAGTCCCCACCATTGTGTTACCCTCCTATTGGTTGGAGGAGGCAAAGTCCCCACAAGTGGTGGGGCACTAGGGTTATTAGACACTCCTAGAGATGTCGGCTCTAGTAAGTAATTGTTAAGTGAGGCTAACATGTTGGAGTGGGTTCCAAGTGAACGGATGAATATAAATAGAGAGTGAGAGCCTCTCTATTTATCATACTCATACACACACTCACTCATTATGATGCATGAGTGAGAAAGGAGAAGCTCTCTAAGTGTGAGAGAGAGAGACTGTTGTTGTCGGGAGATCATCTTACTGTTTTGGGGTTTTGCCTTTTTGGTGTTGATTCTATCTCTGAGGAAGTTACGGGTTTTTCTCCTTTATGGTTTCCCCGAGAAAAATTCTTTGTGTTTCTTGTCTCTTGTGTTGTGCTTGTGTTTTACTATTGTGCATGTTATTCTCTCAGTTAAAGATTCTAAGATCATAATGGTAGCTTGGATGATAAAAATTTAACATGGTATTATAGCTAACCTAAGAAGAAGACATTGTGCAGCTGCAAAAGCTAGTGATTCTTACTTTTTGGGTCTCTCTCCATAATCCATCAGCAAAAGTATGCTACGCTGACTCTCCATTGAAGGGCGCATCTTTTTGTCAAAGCAGAATTCGATTCCGAGCATTTTCAGTTTTCGATGCGGAAATTAGGGCTTCTTATAGAAGAGAAAATTTTGAGTGAGCCCAGCATAGGATTTTTCTCCTCATCAAAATTGAAGTTTAGAAACCTGGATCAAGAAATTTGGTTGGGTGAAACTCTAAAAAAGTCAAACCCTAGTTTGACCCCGAGTTAGAAAAACCCTAAAGACTAAAACTTCTAAGTTTTGGTATATTCGCTATATCCTAAAATTGGCGAAGTCTCAAGAGAATAAAATTACAAGAGCCTAAGCTAAAATCCTGATGAACACTATGTCCAAAATTCAGCCTTAGATTCGCTATATTCTGGGAGATATGATGCCTCCAAGTTAGGGTTCCAGCCTCTTCCAGAATTCATCCTTAAATAAGACACTTGGGGACCTGATGCCTCCAAGTTAGGGTTCCAGCCTCTTCCTTAATTGCTATATCTTGAGCTACACAGGTCCAAATGAAATTTTTGAAGATTTTCCAGAAAGAGAATGGACTGTACTTTCTGTGGTCCAAATTTAGAAGATGAACCAGTGACACGTGGAAGTCCGTACAACTTCATTATTTTGAACAGTCCTGTAATAGGTCACCTTGGGAAAAGGATCATAAATCCCAATTGGTGAAACCAATTATAATGAAACCTATGTTGTTAGATCAGGGACATGCAAGGTTACCTTAGTGCGAAATTTCAGACACAGAGGAGTAGTAATTTTGGAGATATCACAAAAACAGTAACAAGCATTTCTGCAAAAGAAATTGGAAAAGTAGGGCTTCCTGTTCTGGGAGCTTCCCTCTGCTATTTTCAAAAAAGGAGTACATTGGATAGCTTCATTTTAAGGAATCTATCTATATATCCAATCAGATATGAAATATTTCAAGTTTTGAAAATTAAGGTTTCTGTGACAAACCCTAGATCAGTCAGCTCTGGAACCAAGATGGACACCTCAAATCGGTAAGATCTATTCTTCTGCTATTTTCATTTGAGGTTCTCATTTCAAAATGATCTATCACATCAACTTGATGATAAGCTTGGTGAAGTTGACAACTTGCAAGCATGGAAGTATATGGTCTCTTTGAAGAAAATGAATTATACACCTACATGAGTAGAGATGTTCCAGTTCCAGAAGGAGATGACTCTAGAAGCCTTACACAAGAAGAACTTGGTCAAGTCCAAGAAGATCATGGTTGATTCAGTCACGGATCAACTTGTACCACGGATCAATTTGTACCACAAGTTTCTTCCCCAAAGACACCGATGATGTTTGATTCCTTGACCAATCTATTTGAAGGGAAGAACATAAATCAGAATATGACCTTAAGAAACCAGTTGAAGGAAGTGAAGATCCAGAATGCAGAGACCATGCAGTCATACTTTACAAGGGTCTCTCAAATCAAAGAACAACTTGAAGCGGTAAAAGAAAAAGTGAAGAATGCAAAAGTGGTGATAGCCACCTTGAATGTGTTGATGTATATGTAACTTCAGAATGTATTCTTATGTATTGTAACCCAATGTTTATTCTGGGATGTTTCTATTATGTATTTGAGTCATGTTGTCATGCCCCGATGTTCCGATCGGGACGATTAATAATGTAAACAAGTCTTGTCAAGTCATTGTGTAAGTCCCCACAGTTTCAGGGCACTTGAGTTATTATACACTAATTAAGGTGTAGGCTCGAGTAGTAATTATTAGGTTGAGTGCACTTCAAGTGAACGGACTAATATAAATAGAGAGTGAGAGTCTCTCTATTTATCACTTGTACAACACATCACTTACTCTCTCAAGTGTGGCGCACTAGTGAAGAAGGAAATATACTGGGANGAGAGTGCATCTTACTATTTTGGGGTCTTACATCTTGTGGTGATTCTATATTTGAGGAAGTTGCGGGGTTTTATCCATTTATGGTTTCCCCGATCAAAACTCTTTGTGTCTCTTGTCTCTTGTGATGTGCTTATGTTTTATTGTTGTGCTTGTTATTCTCTCAGTGAAAAGATCCTAACATAATGCTAGCTTAAATGTTGAAAAACTAACATGGTATCAGAGCTAACCTGAGAAGAAGACACTGTGCAGCTGTGAAAACTAGGGCTTCCTAGTTTGTGGAATTTTCTCCACATATTTTCAGCAAAAGTAAGGTGGAATTACTCTCCTCCCTAGGGCGCATCTTTCTATCGAAACAGAATCCAATTCTGAGGTTTTTCAGTTTTCGACCTGTCACTGGGGTCGGAAATAAGGGATTTTTACAGAAGAGGAATTTTTGAGTGAGACCTACATAGGATTGTTCTCCTCATAAAAACCAAATTTTAGAGACCTGGATCAAGAAATTTGGTTGGGTGAAACTCTGGGAAAGTCAAACCCTAGTTTGACCCTGAGCTAGGAAAAAACCCTAAATACTAAAACTAATAAGTTTTGGTACATTCGCTATATTCTGAGTTTGTCAAAGTCTCAGATGATAAAAATTTCATGGGCCGAAGATAAAATCCTGATGAACACTGTGTCCAAAAATTATCCTCCGATTCACTATATTCCGGGAGATATGATCCCTCCAAGTAAGGGTTCCAGCCTCTTCCAGAAATCATCCATAAACAGGACACCTGTGGAGAATTACAATATCTTGGGCTACAGAGGTCCAAATGGAATTACTGAAGATGTTCCAAAAAGGGAACAGTATTTACTTGCGGTGGTCTAAATATCAGACTCAGAAGATGAACCAGTGACCTGTGGCATGCCGTACAACTTTACTGTTCTGAACAGTCCTGTAACAGGTCACCTTGGGAAAAAAATCATAAATCCCAAATGGTGAAATCAATTCTGATGAAACTTCTGGTGTTGGATCAGGGACATGTGAGGTTACCTTATTGAAAAATTTCAGACATAGAGGAGTAGTAATTTCAGATATATCATAGAAACAGTAACAGGAATTTTTGCAGAAGAAATTGGAAATCTAGGGCTTCCTGTTCTGGGAGCTTCCCTCCACTGTTTTCAGAAAAGGAGTACATTGGACAGCTCCATTTGAAGAGATCTATCTGTATATACAATCAGATCTGAAATATTCCAAGTTTTTAAAATTAGAGTTTCTATGGAAAACCCTAGATCAGCCAGCTCCGAAACCAAGACGAACACCTCAAATCGGTAAGATCTAATCCTTTGTTATTTTTCATTTGAGGTTCTCATTTCAATATGATCTATCACAATAGCTTGATGATAAGCTTGGTGAAGTTGACAACTTCCAAGCATAGAATTATTTGATCTCTATGAATAAAATGGATTGGACACCTACATGATTATAGAGGTTCTAGTTTCAGAGGGAGACGAGGCCAAAGAAGACATCATGCTCATGCTGCAGAGGATGATGAACCATCCAGAAAGAGATCCAGATATGAAAGTGAAGATTCTTCAAGCGAGGATGAATATGTTCTGATATTATCTCTCACAAGTAACATTACTCATGGAAGTGATGATTGACTTATAGACAGTGGGGCTTCCAAACATATGACGGGACTCAAGGAATCATTTGTAAGACTGTCAGAACATGAATCACCTCACAAGGTGAAACTAGGAGATGACTACCAATATCCAATAAAAGGTAGTGGGGAATC